>CM042426.1:995441-1005441 GCA_023631565.1 Gymnocephalus cernua | reverse complement strand
ACACACACACACACACACACAAACAACAAATTCTCATCTACAATTCTTCTCGATAAAGAGCTTTTCTCCTCTTCTCCCGAGCTTTATCTAGATAATTGGCTAATTTATATGTTTCATATGTGAACAGCCATCTCAGTCTTTGAGCATCGTCCATATTTACGAAGTCAGTCTCTACTGTTATCCTACAAAACAAGAAGTCACGCCGTTCACAATGAAAAGGACAGTAAATACAGTACATTTACATTTTTGGCTCACTGGCCAAGTTAGCGAGTTGATGAAAATATCCATCGGCCACGCGTGTTTTCCTACCGGCCCAAATATTAATTTGCGATTTGTAACATACTTCAACTTAAACATATCTTTTCAAGAAAGCTTTTAACTAAATGGATTTTATAGGTTTTCCTCTTAACTATTTTTTTTAACCTAGATATACATCAGTCCCTCCAGAAAAACGTGATCATGCGATCGCTATAATTCAACGCATAATCAGACAAAGTCTGCATATTTATCAAATACGCCGCACTTTCGCCGCATAAATTGCCGATTTCCACGCAAAATATGCGGGGCTTGCATGATTTCATAATCCCCGCATTTTCGTTGCAAAAAAGTCACATATATCTCAGCAGGAAGATGAAAAATCTGCGTTTTTCTGGAGGAACTGATATGTAGTAAAATGCAATATTGTATACGCTCTGTAATGTTCCCACAGCCCTAAACATAGGGCTGTGGGAACATAGAGCTGTGGGAACATAGAGCTGTGGGAACATAGAGCTGTGGGAACATAGAGCTGTGGGAACATAGAGCTGTGGGAACATAGAGCTGTGGGAACATAGAGCTGTGGGAACATAGAGCTGTGGGAACATAGAGCTGTGGGAACATAGAGCTGTGGGAACATAGAGCTGTGGGAACATAGAGCTGTGGGAACATTGGGCTGTGGGAACATAGAGCTGTGGGAACATAGACATGCTCCTGAATGTTGTGCATCTGTCTCTTCCTTCAGGCTCTGGACTACTGTCACAGTATGGGCATCATGCACCGGGACGTGAAGCCCCACAACGTGATGATCGACCACCAGATGAGAAAGGTACCGAGCAGCATGAGGCGCTTTCAACAGGCTATCATAATGAAATAATACACACAATTCATAAAACCTTCACATAAACCATGACACCATCTCAGAATGGAAATGCTTGCATATCTAAAACATATTATTAGGCGTGAGCTTTTAGTTTGAAAAGCAGACAGGAAGCTCCAGGCTGCAGCCGTACAGTCTTGCAGATGTTTGTCAAACGCCAGTGTTGCCGCATTTGTATTCTATGGATTGTTGTTAACAAGGTTATGCACTTATAAGCCACTGTTTAGAGCGTTTATACATTGAATTAAGTATCTTTTGGTGTGTGTGTGTCTGTGTGTGTGTGTGTGTCTCTCTGTGTGTGTGTGTGTGTGTGTGTGTGTGTGTGTGTGTGTGTGTGTGTGTGTGTGTGTGTGTGTGTGTGTGTGTGTGTGTGTAGCAGTTTGTGTTTGAGGTGCTTTGTTTTGAATTAAAAGAAGAATAAATTATTCTTTTTTTAATAAGGGAACGTTCCTAAAACCAGACTTCAAACACTTCAAAAGAAATTATAATGCATAACCGTGTAAAGACCCCGACACACCGACCAGATAACCGTCTGGCGAGGTCGGTGACTCGAGTCTGGCGAGGTCGGTGACTCGAGTCTGGTCGGTGTGCTCCGTGCCGTCGTCAGTCGGAGGAGCCGTCGGCCTTCATTTGGGACGATTTGACTCGTTGAATCGGAGGGCGGGCAGTCGGACTCAACGACCAATCTGATTGGTGGAGAGCTAACCAGGAAATGACGAGCGGGATGAGCGTGACGAACAGACTCTCAGAATCTGATGAAGATCTTGTAAACTGACCTTTGTTGATCTGAGATGAAGACAGATTCAGCAACTGCACGGCCGATTTCTCCTCAACATGTTCTCAGAAACACGTCACGGTGAAATATTTTAGTAGAATATGAGATCGTGTTCTGAACGAGACGTCGTTATGGTCGGGGAGCAGCCAGACCCACGTGACGCGGTCGTCCAATCAGCTGCCGGTTCTCATGTTTTGGGCAACAATCCAGATTAGCGCCGCCTGCTGTTATGGAGACGTATTACGTCTCGCACACGTGCAGAACGTACGCTCAAGTCGGCGTCTCTTCGGTGTGTTCTGAGGAACGTTCTGGACCGACTCGGGGAGACTGATCAGTCCGACTGGCTTTACTGCCGCCGGTCGACCGTCTGGTTGGTGATCAGAACCGTCTGGTTGGTGGTCAGAACCGTCTGGTTGGAGGTCAGAACTGTCTGGTTGGTGGTCAGAGCCGTCTGGTTGGTGATCAGAACCGTCTGGTTGGTGGGTCAGAGCCGTCTGGTTGGTGGGTCAGAGCCGTCTGGTTGGTGGGTCAGAGCCGTCTGGTTGGTGGTCAGAACCGTCTGGTTGGTGGTCAGAACCGTCTGGTTGGTGGTCAGAACCGTCTGGTTGGTGGTCAGAACCGTCTGGTTGGTGGGTCAGAGCCTTTACATGAACCAGATGAAGTGACGAGTGTTTCCTCTCTGTGTCTCAGCTGCGTCTTATAGATTGGGGATTGGCAGAGTTTTACCATCCCGCTCAGGACTACAACGTCAGGGTGGCCTCTCGGTATTTCAAAGGCCCCGAGCTGCTAGTGGACTATCAGGTATTTATTTTGGAGGGGCAGGAAAAATACAATACTCTTTCAAAATGTTGCATAATAATTCCTGATGTGTGATTTCCTTTGTCTGCCTCCAGATGTACGACTATAGTTTGGACATGTGGAGCCTAGGCTGCATGTTGGCCAGCATGATCTTTCTGAAGGAACCGTTTTTTCACGGCCAGGACAACTACGACCAGGTAACGGCTCACAATCGCAAACAATCACAAAAAAACTCTGCGTTTCTCTGGAGGGACTGATTGTTAAAAGAGTTGATTGATTAATCTTTGCAGCTCTACATGTATTATATTAAATGTGTGTGTGTGTGTGTGTGTGTTGTCTTCCAGCTGGTCCGCATCGCTAAAGTCCTCGGCACAGATGAGCTCTTCGGTTACCTGCACAAATATCACATAGAACTGGACACGCGCTTCAAAGACCTGCTGGGCCAGTGAGTATCAGGACCTTCATCAGCACCAACACTAATTTAACATTCAGATTCAGTGTTTTAAAGTGTAAATGAAGAGTGAGTTCGGTGAGATGAAATGTTTGTGCGTCCAGGCAGACGAGGAAGCGCTGGGAGCAGTTCATCCAGTCAGAGAACCAGCACCTGGTGAGTCCGGAGGCTCTGGACCTGCTGGACAAGCTGCTCCGCTACGACCACCAGCAGAGGCTGACGGCGGCCGAGGCCATGCAGCACCCATACTTCTGTTAGTACACACAGCTACGCACAGCTACGCACAGCTACACACAGCTACACACACATACACACAGCTATACACACAGCTACGCACAGCTACACACACATACACACAGCTACGCACAGCTACACACACATACACACAGCTACACACAGCTACACACAGCTACGCACAGCTACACACACATACACACAGCTACACACAGCTACACACACATACACACAGCTATACACACAGCTACACACAGCTACACACACATACACACAGCTATACACACAGCTACGCACAGCTACACACACATACACACAGCTACACACAGCTACGCACAGCTACACACACATACACACAGCTACACACAGCTACGCACAGCTACACACACATACACACAGCTACGCACAGCTACACACACATACACACAGCTATACACACAGCTACGCACAGCTACACACACATACACACAGCTATACACACAGCTACACACAACTACACACACATACACACAGCTATACACACAGCTACACACAGCTACACACAGCTACGCACAGCTACACACACATACACACAGCTACACACAGCTACACACACATACACACAGTAACACATACATACACACAGCTACGCACAGCTACGCACACATACACACAGCTACACACACATACACACAGCTACACACACATACACACAGCTACACACACAGCTACACACACATACACACAGCTACACACACAGCTACACACACAGCTACACACACACAGCTACACACACACAGCTACACACACAGCTACACACACAGCTACACACACAGCTACACACACAGCTACACACACACAGCTACACACAGCTACGCACAGCTACACACACACAGCTACACACACACAGCTACACACACACAGCTACACACACACACAGCTACACACACAGCTACACACACCGAGGCCATGCAGCACCCATACTTCTGTTAGTACACACAGCTACACACACACAGCTACACACACAGCTACACACACACAGCTACACACACAGCTACACACACACAGCTACACACACAGCTACACACACCGAGGCCATGCAGCACCAATACTTCTGTTAGTACACACAGCTACACACACAGCTACACACACATACACAATGCTACACACAGCTACGCACACATACACACAGCTACACACAGCTACGCACACCTACACACACCTACACACACATACACACAGCTACACACAGCTACACACACATACACACAGCTACACACAGCTACACACACATACACACACATACACACAGCTACACACAGCTACACACAGCTACACACACATACACACAGCTACACACAGCTACACACACATACACACAGCTACACACACATACACACAGCTACACATACATACACACAGCTACACACACATACACACAGCTACACATACATACACACAGCTACACACAGCTACACACACATACACACAGCTACACACAGCTACACACACATACACACAGCTACACACAGCTACACACACATACACACAGCTACACACAAATACACACAGCTACACACAGCTACACACAGCTACACACACATACACACAGCTACACACAGAAAACATCTCGAGAAAACAACAAAAAAAATCTTGAGAAAACAAACTTTGTTATATCGAGATAACGAATGAATAAGTTATCACGAGATAACAGTGCATTAAAAAAAATAAATAAAAAATAAATCAGTGGCCGTTCTCGGCTTCCGTAAAGAACAGACGGTCTGAGCACGCGTTAGCGGGTACCTTCAGGCACCAGGACGAAGACGTGCTGTACCTGTGTTTGCTTCTTTTACCTGAGACCGGGTCGGGTCGGTCAGAGTAAAGGTGTGTTCTGTCCCTCAGATCCGGTGGTGAAGGAACAGGCGAACGCCAACACAGACGGCACAAAGGCCATCAGCGGCTCCAACGCGACATGATAACCAGAGAGCAGGTAACGCACACGCCACGTTTGCTGTAAACTGGATATGTTTATATATGTGTGTGTGTGTGTGTGTGTGTGTGTGTGTGTGTGTGTGTGTGTGAGAGAGAGAGATATTTCTATTGTTTACTACTACTAGACTAGGGCTGGGAAAAAGTCGATTTATTGCATGATTACATTACATGTCATTTAGCTGACGCTTTTATCCAAAGCGACTTACAATCGCTGTATATATCAGAGGTCACACGCCTGGAGTAACTAGTGGTTAAGTGCCCTGCTCAGGGACACATTGGTTGATGTATCGCAGTGGGAATTGAACCCGGATATCCCACACCAAAGGCATGTGTCACATCCACTGCACCACCACCACCCATGATTTAAAAAATTTAGTTGGTAGGTCAAATCGATTCATATTTTCAAAAAAATCAATTTTTTAGATTTTATTTTTTTTTAGGTTTTATTATCAATATAAATCCAGTATCAATAATTTGGATGTGTAACAATCTTTGTTGCACCGTGACTCTTCAGGTAGAGAAAGGGTTTGCCTTTGCACTTTTCTTTATGTTGATGCACTTTAATTAAATACAATAAATATATATTTTTCAAATATATTTACAGTTCCCAGTTATTTTGTTTTAAATGGCCCAGCTCTAGAGTAGACTAAAAAAAACAGAAACACCTCTCTGTGTAATGCAACTCACTCCCAACGTTGCTACAGTGAGTCCCTCCAGAAAAGAGTTTTTTGTGATTGTTGAGGGCAAAAATCCTTGATTATGCGGCACGTTTTCTTAATAAATGTGATGGAATATGTGAGATATTTATGCAGTTTTATGCGATGAAGTTGCAGGAACTTGCAAAAATTGTGGTTTGATAAAAAGGGAAAACAAAGTGATTCCCCCCCAACACCGTGTTCTCACTAGGCGTAATGACGTCACTTCATAACGTTCCCATGGCAACAGGGGAAAATGGCTGCTCTTGTGTGAAGTAAACAACATTTTTCATCTTCCTACTGAGATATATGTGACTTTTTTGCAACGAAAATGCGGGGATTATGAAATCATGCAAGCCCCGCATATTTTGCGCGGAAATCGGCAATTTATGCGGCGAAAGTGCGGCGTATTTGAAAAACTGTGGCCCCCCCCCCCCCGCATAAATATGCAGACCATGGCTGATTATGCGTTGAATTATGAGATCGCATAATCACATTTTTCTGGAGGGACTGTACGATAATAAAATCAGACGGTCGTGTGTTTAATCTCTGATTGGTCTGGTTTTCTTTCTTTCTTTTCTCTCGTCCAATCAGGAAGAAGAATCTTTGTTACCTCAACTTGTGACCTTTTCGTGGCAGAAACGTCTGCCTCCACATCAACAGCCATACTGGAGCAAGATGTCAGTTTTGCAGCATACACAAACACGCACGGATAAACTTCTCCCAACAAAGCCTGGGGGGGGGGGGGGGAGAGGGGGGGGGGGGGGGTAATCTACGCTGCTGAAATCAGACCTGAGTCCCCCCTCCTCCTCCTCCTCCCTCCTCTTCCTCCTCCTCCCTCCAT
This sequence comes from Gymnocephalus cernua, assembly GCA_023631565.1. Lineage (NCBI taxonomy): Eukaryota > Metazoa > Chordata > Actinopteri > Perciformes > Percidae > Gymnocephalus > Gymnocephalus cernua. The sequence continues at coordinate 998,538 of CM042426.1, read as the reverse complement.
TCGTCCTCCCCCCTCCCCCCCCTAACTGTTTTTTAATGAGCGAAGTGACTGTGGTCGGATCAGTATCGAGCCCGTGTTGTGCTGTGAAGACGTTTGTCCGTCGTTGCGACGCTGTGGTGACCCGAGATCCAGTTTTAGCACTGAGTGGCATGGCGGCTCTTCTTCTGCTACGGATAGAACAAAAGCTATATTGAAAGAGAATAAACCATTTTTATTTAAAGACGCGCGTGTCTGGGTTTTTATTTTAACTCTGAGAAAGTGTCAAATTCTTCCTTCTCTTGTTAATCAGATCAGATGATCGTCCCCACAGACGGAGGTCAGGGGAGGAGCTAAAGGTCAATGGGAGGAGCTAAATATCAGGGGGAGGAGCTAGAGGCCAGGGGGGAGTTGTATATCAGGGAGAGGAGCTAAATGACAGGGGGAGGAGCTAGATGGAGGTCAAGGGGAGGAGCTAGACAGTGGTCAGGGGAGGAGCTAGATAAAGGGGGGTTAGACTGAGGTCAGAGGGAGGAGCTAAAGGTCAGGGAAGGAGCTAAATGTCAGGGGGGGAGCTGGATGGAGGTCAGAGGGAGGAGCTAGAGGTCAGGGGGAGGAGTTAGACAGAGGAAGGAGCTAGATGGCAGTCAGGGGAGGAGCTAGACGGCGGTCAGAGGGAGGGGTTAGACGGAGGTCAGGGGAGGAGCTAGACGGCGGTCAGAGGGAGGGGTTAGACGGAGGTCAGGGGGAGGAGCTAGATGGAGGTCAGGGGGAGGGGTTAGAGGTCAGGGGGAGGGGCTAGATGTCAGAGGGAGTAGCTAGATGTCAGAGGGAGGAGTTAGAGGTGAGAGGGAGGAGTTAGAGGTGAGAGGGAGGAGCTAGAGGTCAGAGGGAATGTTCTCCACGCAGAGCTTTCGCCGTAGCCTACGTAAGTGTGTGTGTGTGTGTCCTTTCTGACCACGGTGGGAGATCTGCAGCAGGAGAAGTTAACCATCTCCTTGATGTCATGTTGTTGATGGAGAAGGAGAACCAGGAAATGAGAGCTCAACACACAGGGAGAAAAGAGGAGCTGCAGCAATGTGCAGAACAACAAAAAACATGGAGTTTTCTGAAAATTAAACCATGTAAACATATTCTGGTACAACCTCTAAAATACAATTATGAACCAGAAGATGAGCAGAATATGAGATCTTTAAATCTCGCTAGCTTCTCTACATTACCAACCCGCCTTTAAAATAACACTCGTTAAAGTAAAAGTACTCGTTAAGCCCGGTTCACACGGGACGATTTCAAAATTGTCGGCCGATTTTCCAAATCCTGAGAGACGCCACACACGGCAATAAAAAATCACGGGTCTAACAGTTCAGGTCGTACAGCATGCGGTGCGCTAACCTGACTCCACCAGATGGATCACTAAACCATCCGTCTGTCACCAGCTATGTTGGTGATAGACGGACCAAATCAACCAATCAGATCAACAAAGCGTATGACGTACCAACAGAGCGACGCCGACGCCAGGCTCCCCCTGCTGCTGCAGGCAGAGCACAGCTCAATTCGATTTCATCGTCTATCACCAACATAGCTGGTGATAGACGGATGGTTTATCCAATCAGATAACCAGGATTTTCGCCCCTTCCCAAACGTTCTCCAACAGAAAGTTCCCAGATGGATATGAAGAGCAGATGCGAAGCGATCCATCTGGTGGAGTCGGGTTAGGCCGGACTAATATTATCACGCAACCTCAGTGTTTGGCGATATATGGTAGGTAGCTCGCAGTGGAATTTCTACTTGACAAAAAAAACAGATATGGCAGATTTGCACGGGATTTGGATCACAGACGGCCTCCACAGATATTACAGTTTCCCAGAGGTCCCCAGGTTGTACTATCGGGGCTAAATCGGCCTAATTATCCTGCCGTGTGAACCGGGCTTCATGCAGAACGGTCCCGTTCAGACTGTTGACTTATGGAGCTCCGAAGGTCCTGAAAGATGACTTTCTCACAAACACAAGAAACCCTTTCCAGGTCAGCTGTGTTTGCTGCGATGCTTCAAGAACCAGACCGGAGACGTCACGGAGTGTGTGCACTTTTTAATAAATAAACTGGAACTTGAAGGTCCAGAACATGAAACACGTGTGCAAACATTCGTCGGTGCGGTACAAACAGGTGCAGCGGTTGAGGTGAATCCAGGCCGACGGCTGGACGACGTCACCGCCTGCTCAAATTTAAAACTGCTTACCAAATGGCTGAAATTGTAAACACAGCAGAGTAAATACATGTTAAAATTCAAATCCCCAAATGTTTTTTTTTTTAAATGCATCACAGGAGTACAATTCTCATGTTGGTCATGTGGTGGTTTTTCTTTGCGAGTTAAAAACTGGAACTGGAACTGCGGCTGAGCCACATCCTGGTTCTAATCCTGCCCAGCGTGACATCTGGAGCTTTTTACTGTCAAACACGGTAAGAAGCAGCCTACAAACACACAGACAGCTACGGCAGATGAGCTCTACGCCCATCGAAGGCACGCCCCCCCCCCCCCCACAACCCACGCTTCCCCCTCAGCTAGTGACCCGTGTCTGGGTGAGGAACTACGACGACTCGCTGGGGTGAATTAATAAATGCCCCCTTTTGGCACTTTGTCTACATGTGTAAAGGAATAGTGTGGCAAACCAGGGGAAACAGGACACAGGGGGCGGCGGGTACATAGGCTCAGACTGGGGGAGGCGATAGAAGGAGTTTATCTGCCTGTGCAGGTGCTGCAGCCACTTGGCACATGGCGCTGGTCACACCTGCAGCCCATCAGGTAATCAGAGGGAAGGTGTTAAGAGAGCCAGCCCAAGGCTGCAAGGGGGGAGGACAGCGAGTAGCAAAGCCCCAGAGGAGCAACGTTTGAGGGGCGGATGGTTAGCAAGGACATGGGCCAGGACAAAGCCTAACAACTCCTCCCAGGACATCACATTCTGAAGGCCGACAGACCCCGGATGGGAAGAAACCTAAGTCGCAGTTTGTACCTTTACCCTTTTTCCCGAGCTACTTCATTAAAGAGCTCTCTTTGTTTGAACCGACTGTCTCTGCCTGACCTGTGTTCGTTGTGAATCTGGCGTTCAAGTCCCACTGGGTCGC
>CM042426.1:987941-990441 GCA_023631565.1 Gymnocephalus cernua | reverse complement strand
GTTCCGAACTCGTAAATACGAGGTCAGGGGGCGTGTTTACGACTTTGACTTCGTAAAATACGAGTTGCGAGGCAAAAAGAACGCACCATTAAAGTGGTGCTTTTGCAGGATTAATTTCAGAGAAACTCAGTTTTCCAGATGGTTAATTAACTACATTTATATTGAGCTTTTCTAGTCTTAACCAGCTCTCAAAGAGCACAGCTCTGTCGATTACATCAACTAATCGATTAGTCGACAAAATCATATAAGAGTTAGTCGACTGAGAGTTTCAGCCCTACTGATTATGCATTGAATTATGGCGATCGCATAATCATGTTTTTGTGGAGGGAGTGGCTGAGCGCCTAGCTTCACCTAAATAAAGCCCCGATCAACACACAGAGTCTTCCTATATCATGTATAATAATCAAATAATCAATTAGTCCTGCACGATTAGTCGTTATGAAATCGCGATCTCGATTCACCCTGTTCCTGATTTTAATTTTTAAATGACTTTGATTTAGAAGAAAGATCCCGCACGCAAGCAAACTGTTTATTTACAGCGTTTCGGTCCTCGACCAAATGTACCTGATGAAGGTCTCGGACCGAAACGCTGTAAATAAATAGTTTATTTTTTATTTGTATTATTTAACCTTTATTTAACCAGGGAAAAAAATCACATTGAGATTAAAATCTCTTTTACAAGTGAGCCGTGGCCAAGAAGATACACTTCAACAGACGACAAATAACAGACAGAATAAGAACGGACAGCGCTCATAAATAAGAAATAAAAATAGAAAATCACATTTTACAACAAGAGCGAACATGTTGGAATATTTGATGGAGGCAGGACTTGAGTTCAGCATGTGAAATAAAAACCTGCAATCGGAGCTGATTTTGTAAATCATTCCAGGAAGTTGGAGCGCTGTAACAAAAAGCAGTTTTTCTCCAAACTCTGTTTTAGTTTGTGGAACATCATACGTTATGTATCTAGATCACATGTGTCAAACTCACGGCCCGCGGGCCAAATGCGGCCCTTCACAAATGTTGATCCGGCCCGCGTATCAGTTTTAGGTCCACAGTACATTCTGGCTAGTTGAGCACCGAACCAAAAAGATGGAAAACTGTTTTCAAACTCCAAATGACGCGACTCTCAGAGCAGAATTTGGCAGATTTACCGACTTTGAGACTCAGAAACTCCCCCAGAACCAGAGAGTATTTTAATATTCAGGAGATGAAACAGGCTGTTTGCATGATTTGCTGAACTCTGCGATGGCTAAGGGACTCTTTGCTGACTTTCTAGGAGTTTTTGTCGAACAAAGTGCGACAAAAGTTGAAAAGAGCGACAAAAAAAGCAACAAAACGATGCAAAAAAACAAACAAAAACATTGATTAAAACGCCTGAAAAAGCCACAAAAATGACCAAAAAGGCGACATGCAGTAATACAGTCAAAAAATATTTTACTTTTTTGGATGTATGCATGTGAATTTAACTCTCCGTCTGGCCCTTGGTGTGATTCTCATTTTCCAGTGTGGCCCTCTGGGAAACTGAGTTTGACACCCCTGGTCTAGATGATCTTAGATTATGCTCAGATCTACTAGATGTTAAGAGTGTGGTTAAATATGAAGGAGTGTGTCCAGTTATTGATTTGTACACAAGGGTCAACCAATGTTTGAGCCTTCTTGTGTTAAGTGAGGGCCGACCTAGTATTTCATATAACACAGTGATGGGTAGAGTACTTAGCATCTGTTATAAATCTCAGTGCTGAATGATAAACAGTTTGCTTGCGTGATGGTCAGCATGCGGGATCTTTCTTCTAAACTTCTGATATGCCACTTTGGATCACATCCTACGCACCTGCCCGACCAGAAGAGGTGTGCAAATGACTTAAAATGACATTTTTTGGGGTCATTTTCAGCCTTTTTTTGAGTTTTTTATTTATCTTTATTTTGATAGGACAGCTGGAAACATGAAAGGCAGTTAAAGAGCTAAGAAATCATTCTGTTTCTGAGACTCTGTCATATTTAGTTCAGTGTGTTATACGTCACTATGTTCGGTAGCCTGCTGTACTTAAAGGGCCAGTACGTACTTTATTGTCAGTATTCATTGAATGTTTACAGGCGTGTGGTGATGACCAGCGTGCTGTAGGTGCCAAAATAAATCTGTTTGGTACCGCCAGTTTTTGTTTTGTTTTGTCATGGTTCACGTGTGCAACAAACATCCTCAAAAATCATGGCAGAGAATCGTGATATCAATTCTTAGCTATTTTATCATCATCATTCATCTTATGGATGTTTTTTGTATGCGTGTGGAAGCACCAGAGACACAAAATAACTCCGCAAATCACAGAAAAAGTGTTTTTTTTTTCATAATATGGGCACTTTAACCCTCGTGTTGTCCTACCGTCGAGCAACTTCTTGTTTTTATGGGTCAGAATTTCAAATTCAAACTTTTTTTTGGGCCTCCTTCCTGATCTAGGTGGTGATGGCACAGTGGATATGACACATGCCTTTGGTGTGGGAG
>CM042426.1:970441-982941 GCA_023631565.1 Gymnocephalus cernua | reverse complement strand
ACAGACACGCCACGCAGCCGACACGCTCACGCCACGCAGCCGACACGCTCACGGCACGCAGCCGACACGTTCACGCCACGCAGCCGACACGCTCACACCACGCAGCCGCCACGCTCACGCCACGCTCACGCCACGCTCACGCCACGCTCACGCCACGCTCACGCCACGCAGCCGACACGCTCACGCCACGCAGCCGACACGCTCACGCAGCCGACACGCTCACGCCACGTAGCCGACACGCTCACGCCACGCAGCCGACACGCTCAGGCCACGCAGCCGACACGCTCACGGCACGCAGCCGACACGTTCACGCCACGCAGCCGACACGCTCACACCACGCAGCCGCCACGCTCACGCCACGCTCACGCCACGCTCACGCCACGCTCACGCCACGCTCACGCCACGCAGCCGACACGCTCACGCCACGCAGCCGACACGCTCACGGCACGCAGCCGACACGTTCACGCCACGCAGCCGACACGCTCACACCACGCAGCCGCCACGCTCACGCCACGCTCACGCCACGCTCACGCCACGCTCACGCCACGCTCACGCCACGCAGCCGACACGCTCACGCCACGCAGCCGACACGCTCACGCAGCCGACACGCTCACGCCACGTAGCCGACACGCTCACGCCACGCAGCCGACACGCTCAGGCCACGCAGCCGACACGCTCACGGCACGCAGCCGACACGTTCACGCCACGCAGCCGACACGCTCACACCACGCAGCCGCCACGCTCACGCCACGCTCACGCCACGCTCACGCCACGCTCACGCCACGCTCACGCCACGCAGCCGACACGCTCACGCCACGCAGCCGACACGCTCACGCAGCCGACACGCTCACGCCACGTAGCCGACACGCTCACGCCACGCAGCCGACACGCTCACGCCACGCAGCCGACACGCTCACGCAGCCGACACCCTCACGCCACGCAGCCGACACGCTCACGCCACGCAGCCGACACGCTCACGCCACGCAGCCGACACGCTCACGCCACGCAGCTGACACGCTCACGCCACGCAGCCGACACGCTCACGCAGCCGACACGCTCACGTCACGCAGCCGACACGCTCACGCCACGCAGCCGACACGGCGTCATGGGAACGCCGTAACTTCAGTAATTTAGCCTAACTGGTAATCTGGCCCATACTGAGGATGGTTGTTGCTGCTGCCTGTGAGCCCGTGCGTTCATGGGCATCGGAAAAGCATTTTTTCCCAGTGAAAGCGTCATCATTCATGTCACTTCCTGTGGGAATCGGAGGTGGGAAACTGGGGCTAGAGTTTCCCAGTCGGTGACGCGTCGTTGACAACTGGCGTACAAAAAACACGACCGGCGATCGTTCCAGTGTGTTGAAGCGCGAGAAACGTTTCCTAAATACAGAAAATTCACGCGTGCATGTAAATGTTATTTTGCCAACAATGTGCTATCGGTTTAGGTTGTAGTCGTCCACTGGTTTCAACAGAGTAACTTACATTAGTTATAAAAGTTGTGTGCTATCGACAGCAACAAGTGAACCAGCTGGTGGCAGCCATGCAACAAGTTGTTAGGACGTGAACGCTGGCGGTCGGCAAAACAACGCAATCATGGGGGCGGTCCCTGATATTCCCAGGTGGCATGAACGCACCAACAGACCGCAGCTAATAGGCTCGTTGGAGATAAAAAGCAACTGCGCTGCCCGGGTCTCAAACCTGCGTGGCGTTGCTGATTGGACCTCATTGATTGGGGGGCACTCACCTCTCCCACGCAGCCTTCTTTCTGCAGATATTTGCGTACAGCAGCCCAAACTTGACTTTTAGGGAGGACGCTGCCGCCCGTGACCTCCTCAAAGTCCTCGTAGGAGCCAAACTTCCTCAGGACGCACTCCATGATTCCAACCGCCTGCAGTTCAACAGAAACACCATCACGTGAGGTCACTTCCTCTCTAACTGGGACGTTTTATAAAGAATATGTCGAGGTCATTTCCTCTCTAACTGGGACGTTTTATAAAGAATATGATGAGGTCATTTCCTCTCTAACTGGGACGTTTTATGAAGAATATGTCAAGGTCATTTCCTCTCTAACTGGGACGTTTTATAAAGAATATGATGAGGTCACTTCCTCTCTAACTGGGACGTTTTATAAAGAATATGATGAGGTCACTTCCTCTCTAACTGGGACGTTTTATAAAGAATATGTCGAGGTCATTTCCTCTCTAACTGGGACGTTTTATAAAGAATATGTCGAGGTCATTTCCTCTCTAACTGGGACGTTTTATAAAGAATATGTCGAGGTCATTTCCTCTCTAACTGGGACGTTTTATAAAGAATATGTCGAGGTCACTTCCTCTCTAACTGGGACGTTTTATAAAGAATGTGATGAGGTCATTTCCTCTCTAACTGGGACGTTTTATAAAGAATATGTTGAGGTAATTTCCTCTCTAACTGGGACGTTTTATAAAGAATATGTCGAGGTCATTTCCTCTCTAACTGGGACGTTTTATAAAGAATATGTCGAGGTCATTTCCTCTCTAACTGGGACGTTTTATAAAGAATATGTCGAGGTCATTTCCTCTCTAACTGGGACGTTTTATAAAGAATATGTTGAGGTCACTTCCTCTCTAACTGGGACGTTTTATAAAGAATATGATGAGGTAATTTCCTCTCTAACTGGGACGTTTTATGAAGAATATGTCGAGGTCATTTCCTCTCTAACTGGGACGTTTTATAAAGAATATGATGAGGTCACTTCCTCTCTAACTGGGACGTTTTATAAAGAATATGTCGAGGTCATTTCCTCTCTAACTGGGACGTTTTATGAAGAATATGATGAGGTCATTTCCTCTCTAACTGGGACGTTTTATGAAGAATATGTCGAGGTCATTTCCTCTCTAACTGGGACGTTTTATAAAGAATATGTCGAGGTCATTTCCTCTCTAACTGGGACGTTTTATAAAGAATATGATGAGGTCATTTCCTCTCTAACTGGGACGTTTTATGAAGAATATGATGAGGTCATTTCCTCTCTAACTGGGACGTTTTATGAAGAATATGATGAGGTCATTTCCTCTCTAACTGGGACGTTTTATGAAGAATATGATGAGGTCATTTCCTCTCTAACTGGGACGTTTTATAAAGAATATGATGAGGTCACTTCCTCTCTAACTGGGACGTTTTATAAAGAATATGTCGAGGTCATTTCCTCTCTAACTGGGACGTTTTATGAAGAATATGATGAGGTCATTTCCTCTCTAACTGGGACGTTTTATGAAGAATATGTCGAGGTCATTTCCTCTCTAACTGGGACGTTTTATAAAGAATATGTCGAGGTCATTTCCTCTCTAACTGGGACGTTTTATAAAGAATATGATGAGGTCATTTCCTCTCTAACTGGGACGTTTTATGAAGAATATGATGAGGTCATTTCCTCTCTAACTGGGACGTTTTATGAAGAATATGATGAGGTCATTTCCTCTCTAACTGGGACGTTTTATAAAGAATATGTCGAGGTCATTTTTAGGTTATTTGCATATAACTGATCCCCATGTGTTTAATATCAAAATGTTCAGAAAAAACTCAGCTTTCTGTATAATGAGACCCCAATATGTGTTCCAGAACGATGTATAAAGAGATAATTTGGACCTAAATCTAAAAAAGTTGATGTTTGCTTTTTTTGTTTGCCGATAACGGCCCACCACTATTCATCACATAAACTTGCATAAATATCCCGCATATTCCATCGCATTTTTTAAGAAAACGTGCCGCATAATCAAGGATTTTTGCCCTCAACAATCACAAAATATCTCTTTTCTGGAGGGACTGATATCTAGTCTACTGCACCTGTTCCAGAAAGAGTCCCGAGCCCTCCTGGTACTTCTCCAGCACGCTCCTCGGCTCCGGCTGCGCGTACTCAAACTGAGGCTCGTACTTGTAGTCGGACTGGAAGAAGGTCTGCTTCTCCTGCTCCAGGTTCAGAGGCCTGAGGGCCACGAGCAGACAGGGCCTGGGGGGCGTAGTCGCCGTCCTGCCCGGCTCCCCCTTGGCTATGTGTGGCAGGGAGGTGGCGGGTCGCATGTGGCCCCTGCCGGCCCGGAGCCCCGAGGAGTAATTGACCGAGCAGGTGCTCTCGCTGCGACGCATCCAGCCGCCTGCGCCCAGGCCGAGGCTGGTCAGGCTGCGAGCGGGGGGCGAGGGGGCGGCCACGCCACTGCGCCAAGGCGGCTGTATGATCCGCCTGTCTGCCACCTGCTCCAGGGACCCTCGCAGGCGCTGGGGCGTCATCTCCAGGCTGAGGGGGCGGCGGAGCGGCGGTCTGGGCGTGCAGCCGCCTTTTGATGATGAAGATGATGGCGCCGTCCACCTGTGTACTACCTGGCTGCTGTTCGTCTGGGCCGGAAGTCCGTTGTGGGACGCGCTCTCTTTACCTTTCTTGGCAACGTTGCTCCTTTTGGCCGTCGGTGCGGACGCGGTGGCGGTTTTGGGCGGATCTGCTCGGCCATCTGGCTCCAACAGGTCCCTGCTGCCGCCAACGCTTTCACCCTCAACCTGATCCATGAAGACCTCCCCGGAGTCCAACACCATCACCGCGGCCGCCGCGCCTCCGCCTTTCCTCCGGCCCCAACGCTGCAACAAGTATGTATTATCAGCAAAATGTACTTAAATGTAATTAAAATTCAAAGTCAAAGTACTTATTGTGCAGCATAATGTCCCCCGTCAGTGTTTTCCTCTCAATATTCCTGTTCCATTACAGCACGCGTGTCAAACTCGAGGCCCGCGGGCCAAATCCGGCCCCTCGCACATCATGATCCGGCCCCCATATCAATTTAGGTTCACAAGACATTTTGGCCCGCCTAAGATTTTGTCTCTTTTTTGACATTTTTGTCACTTTGAGGTTTTTGTCACTTTTTTGATGTTTTTGTCAATTTTTTACGTTTTTTTCACTTATTGACGTTTTTGTCACTTTTTACGTTTTACTTTTTATGTCAAAAAGTGGTAAAAACGTTTTTACCATTTTTTACGTTTTTGCCACTTTTTTACATTTTTGTCACTTTTTCCGACGTTTTTGTCACTTTTAACGTTTTTGCCACTTTTTTACGTTTTTGTCACTTTTTTACGTTTTTACCACTTTGTGACGTTTTTGCCACTTTTTTACGTTTTTGTCACTTTTTTACGTTTTTGCCACTTTTTTACGTTTTTGTCACTTTTTTGACGTTTTTGTCACTTTTTCCGACGTTTGTCACTTTTTTACGTTTTTGTCACTTTTTTACGTTTTTACCACTTTTTGAGGTTTTTGTCACTTTTTGTCACTTTTTTGAAATTTTTGCCACTTTTTGACGTTTTTGCCACTTTTTACATTTTTGTCACTTTTTGACATTTTTGCCACTTTTTGACGTTTTTGTCACTTTTTTGACGTTTTTGTCACTTTTGACGTTTTTACAACTTTTTTACGTTTTTGTCACTTTTTGATGTTTGTCACTTTTTTGACGTTTTTGTCACTTTTGACGTTTTTGCCACTTTTTGACGTTTTTGCCACTTTTTACGTTTTTGTCACTTTTTTGACGTTTTTGCCACTTTTTACATTTTTGTCACTTTTTGACATTTTTGCCACTTTTTGACGTTTTTGTCACTTTTTTGACGTTTTTGTCACTTTTGACGTTTTTACAACTTTTTTACGTTTTTGTCACTTTTTGATGTTTGTCACTTTTTTGACGTTTTTGTCACTTTTGACGTTTTTGCCACTTTTTGACGTTTTTGCCACTTTTTACGTTTTTGTCACTTTTTTGACGTTTTTGCCACTTTTTACATTTTTGTCACTTTTTGACATTTTTGCCACTTTTTGACGTTTTTGTCACTTTTTTGACGTTTTTGTCACTTTTGACGTTTTTACAACTTTTTTACGTTTTTGTCACTTTTTGATGTTTGTCACTTTTTTGACGTTTTTGTCACTTTTGACGTTTTTGCCACTTTTTGACGTTTTTGCCACTTTTTACGTTTTTGTCACTTTTTTGACGTTTTTGTCACTTTTCACGTACATGTAAATATTCCCATACGTCATGAAATAAAAGAAAGAAAAAAAGTCAGTAATTATAAAATATGTCTACAGTCCAGCGGTGTAGTCTATGTGATACGCAGGTATACCCAGTATACCCAGTAAGAAAGCTCCAGGATTTCCATATTCCCACTAAAAAATGCCCAATGACACACAACAACATACTTTGGATTATTATTTTGACATATTTTGAAAATTGTCATAGGCTAAATTAAGGTATTTCCTCCATAAATTGGTGCATAAGTGTGTCAGAATACAGGAAATGAAGTCTTTGACGCTCAAAATGTTCCTGGGGGAGGACACCCAGACCCCCCCCAACTATGATATGACAGTACAGTATATACCGACTACTATACAGCAGAATACACCAGTGGGTCAGTCACTGCTTATGGAGGAGAAGCGGATTAACAGACATGAACATAAACTACACACTGTTTAAGATTATTTTTTTGGGGGGGGGGGTTCCGCCTTTAATGGACAGGACAGCTCGGTGAGGGAGGGAGGGGGGGGGGCGGCATGCAGGAAATCATCACATGTCGGACTCGAACCATGGACCTTCTGCGTCGAGGCTTAGACCTCCATGTATATGTGCGGCCGCTACACCCACTGGACCACCCCGGCCACATGGACACAGCTTTTAACACAAAGGTAATATTTACTTTTATATGAAAAATAAAAAATAAACACTCAAACGTTCACACTTTTGAATTCTCCATGGAGACAGTGGAAGAAATAAGTGACAGTGGTTAATTCCCAACGTTCCCAGTATAAAGGAGCCCTTTAAACTCCCCCAAACTCACACAAATACTCACCGAGCAGCGAGTCCCGGGACTTCTTTTCCGGTTCCAGACGTTTTATTCGCTCATACCGGCGGCAGCTCCTCACGGACCGAGCGGAGGAGGCAGTGTGTGTTTCCCCGGTGAATGACGGTAATGTGCGGATAACGGTTCAGCGCTGCAGCGGGGCCTGAGGCTGCCTGGGCCGGCCAGGAAGCGGCGGTTGTGTTGGAAGTTATGACGCGTTACGCCACGCTGGGTACGCCGCGCATGACGTTCCTCTGCGTCATTACGTACAACATTTATTTATTTATTTATCTAGATAGATAGATAGATAGATAGATAGATAGATAGATAGATAGATGGATGGATGGATTGATGGATAGATAGACAGACAGATAGACAGACAGATAGATTTTTTTATTGATCCCAAAAAATGGGAAATAACGGTGCTGCAGCAGCTAAATATCAGACACACAGCACACATACAGAATATACATGAAATAATAATAAAATAGACTATAAGAACAAATATTTAACATATATACAAGTTGGGAATAAAATGTACAACTGTTATTTTGTTTTTCATTTATTTATTTTTATTTATTAAGTATTATAGATTATTTAAAGAACACATGTACATGCGTGTACAAATATATATAAAATATATAAATATATATTAATGAAATATAAATAAATAAAGCAAACCAAGTGATTGAACCAGAATCTTTAACGCATTTATTTCACCATTTATTTCATCATTTATTTCACCATTTATTTCACCATTAATTTATTTCACCATTAATTTCACCATTCATTTCATCATTTATTTCATCATTTATTTCACCATTTATTTCACCATTAATTTATTTCACCATTAATTTATTTCACCATTAATTTCACCATTAATTTCATCATTTATTTCACCATTTATTTCACCATTAATTTATTTCACCATTAATTTCACCATTTATTTCATCATTTATTTCACCATTAATTTCACCATTTAATTCACCATTTATTTCACCATTAATTTCACCATTTAATTCACCATTTATTTCACCATTTATTTCACCATTTATTTCACCATTAATTTATTTCACCATTAATTTATTTCACCATTAATTTCACCATTAATTTCATCATTTATTTCACCATTTATTTCACCATTAATTTATTTCACCATTAATTTCACCATTTATTTCATCATTTATTTCACCATTAATTTCACCATTTAATTCACCATTTATTTCACCATTAATTTCACCATTTAATTCACCATTTATTTCACCATTAATTTCACCATTTATTTCACCATTTATTTCACCATTGTACGTATATATTCGGTTACTTTTCGGACTTGAATGAAACATTTATATATTGTGTACAACTAATCTACATATCAAAATGTAGTGTACAAATGTCCCTTTACATTTTGAACATGAGAAATATAACATTGAATTTGTATGATGATTTCTACCTCATTACCTCATCACCTCATTACATCATTACCTCATCACCTCATTACCTCATTACCTAGACTAATATTTACACTAAATGTATATTGACACTTTACTATATTCAGCATTTTGACAGACTGTCTGTTCATGTTTACTGTGTTATTACTGATCACTAATAACACTACATCTTGCACTAACGGTATATTGACATCACTACCTCTCAGCCTTCATATAGACTATCTATTTATATATACACTGCTATAATTTAATTTTTGCACTAACTGTATTCTGACTCTTTACTAGCCTACATCTCAGTAATGTCATATTCTGTCTACTTTGTGTATATTATGTTATCACCACTTCCGCATATCGATCAACTTACTTGCACCTCACGTTTTGCCAACTTGCACTGCCTACTTCATTTGTACTTTATGTAGCATATTGTATTCTATTTTCTTGCACTATGTTGAATGTTAAACTGCATGTTGTCCTGTACGGTCACGCTTTTCTTGGCCAGGTCGCCGTTGTAAATGAGAACCTGTTCTCAAAGGCATACCTGGTTAAATACAGGTTACAATATATATGTATATATATATATATATATATATATATATATATATATATATATATATATATATATATATATATATATATATTTTAGCAAAAAAAAAAAAATAAATGCAAAATAACAAACGTTACCCCCAATGTTACTGTTGTTTTTTATGTGAATTCAAAGGATATATTAAGATTCTCAAACTTATAAACACTGAAAAAAGTAATACAACTGTCAAACTATGGGGTGAAATCTTAAAAGAAGAATAATTTATGTTTCTTTTTTCTCTTATTATAAGTTTGTATTATAGAAGTTCAGGTATAATAAGAGTCGGCATACGTTGCATTACTTGTTTTATTTATTTGTAAATCTGTTTGTTGAATAATATAAATTGTTAATTTCTACAATACCAAGGGTTGATCATGGGTTGATGCCAAAATATTATTTTATACAGTCATTGGTTACTGCTAGAATAGATGGTCCGGAAAGACGAGCGAAGGCATGTCCCGCCCTACTCTGCCTCTGATTGGCTTACCCTGATCTTGTAACAAAACCTTAACCAATCGTACGCCTCATGGCTAAACCTAACCAGCCGACCAACCAATCAGAGGCGGGCAATGGCCTCCGGACCATCCATTCTAGCATCATCAACCATGGCTGAGGCAGCTACGGTTCTCCGGTCTAAGGGGGATGTGGAAAACTTCGTAAAAACTTTGGAGGAAACTACACGTACCAAGTACATCGTCCATAAGTCTGACAAGCATTTCCACGGTGCCGGTAAGTGTTGTCTAACCGGCAAAAGCGAACGTTAACGTCGCCGTAACGTTAGCGTTTAACTAGCTTGAGTAACGTTAGCTTTCGTTAGCGTTTAACTAGCTTGAGTAACGTTAGCCGTCGTTAGCATTTAACTAGCTTGAGTAACGTTAGCTTTCGTTAGCATTTAACTAGCTTGGGTAACGTTAGCCTTCGTTAGCATTTAACTAGCTTGAGTAACGTTAGCCTTCGTTAGCATTTAACTAGCTTGAGTAACGTTAGCTTTCGTTAGCATTTAACTAGCTTGAGTAACGTTAGCTTTCGTTAGCATTTAACTAGCTTGGGTAACGTTAGCCTTCGTTAGCATTTAACTAGCTTGAGTAACGTTAGCCTTCGTTAGCATTTAACTAGCTTGAGTAACGTTAGCCTTCGTTAGCATTTAACTAGCTTGAGTAACGTTAGCTTTCGTTAGCATTTAACTAGCTTGGGTAACGTTAGCTTTAAAAAAAGACTTATTAGTAACACCCAGTCTATGGTAACTTTTGTGAGTCGAGTGCAGATGTGAGTTGCGCATGCGTCACTTTGCCACAAGTAGCCGAGTAGCCTACGAGAACCATAGACCTATATAGAAATGTGACCAGCAGGTCCCGCTGCTCTGGACCGAGACCAGTGAGGTCACTTTCCCGGTGATGGCTGAGCGTTACTGCGCAGCCTCAAACTGAGCTTGATGACGTAGATGTGACGTGAGCAACGTGTCTGAACGTTGTAAGTCTTCTGGTAGCTGTGCCGAGAGAAATCTCAATCATTCCCAATCTATCAGAGACGGAGAGCGTAGGTATATGTAAGGAGATAACATAGGCACAGGCTAATTATTGATCACTAAAATGCTAGTTAAAGGTGTAGTGGAGGATTTTCTTTTTCCGGGTGGATCATCAAGACTATTGGTCCTCCTAGCTGTCAATCATTCTGGGATATGTTTACGTAAGGCCGTCGCACGTGCTCGTCCCGAGGTAGTTTTAGCTTTCTGCGACCTCTAGCCCGACCGCCTTCTCCCCGCTCTCGGCTGGTGCTGGCTCTTGCGCCCCCGCCCTGACCTCGTCTCCCTCGGCCTCTAGGCGCACCCCCCCCCCCCCCCCCCCCTCCTGGATCTTGGTCGGGATGAACAGGGCACGGGCTCGTAGTCAATATCAGATCCCACAAGACTCTCTTCTTGAAAGCTCTAAACGCACCAGCAATAAAAACAACAACAACAACTTAGCTGCTAGGTGATAGCTTGTTTGTTGGCCTGTAGCGTGCTAACGTTAGCTATTGAGATGCTTGTCCTAAATAGATTTCCACTTACCGGTGGCGAGTCTGACGTAGTGGAAAAAGTGCAAATCTTCTTTTGGAAAGTCGGCTTGTAGAGCCATGCCGACAGCAACTTGTAAACAGAGCGTGCACGAGGAGAACCAGGCTCGTGCACGCTCTCTCGTGCACACGTTTAATAGGCGTTCCCTCTCGGGAGCAGGTAGGGTGTTGCACATGTGCATTTTATACATTGTCGTATTTCTTTAGAAATAAACAACGGACAAATAAAGTCTTTAAACGCTTCAGATGTAAAGTTATTGGCTGTCAAAGTGACGCCAGAATGAATGGCAGTCAATGGGATGCTAACGGCGGGTGATTGCTTGTTAGCATCAAAATGGCGCCATAGGAGCTACGCGTTGCGGAGAGAAGCTCGCCTCCTCAGAGCGAAGCCGCTATGGCGCCATTTTATGCTCCCCTGTTCTAATAGACTTCACTGGTCTCCGTCCAGAGCAGCGGGATCTGCTGGTCCACTTCTTCTTTGTCTGTCATTCACACTGCAACAGGAAGTCAACATGGTGCCATTTAGAGTGTTTATATCTACAACTGTGACGTCGTCTATAGGCTAATTCTTCCGTTTTTGTTGACACTGATACTGTCAGAAAAGGTATTAATACTTTATGTTTATTATTGATGTCATAGTGGTGGTGGTGTACTGGTGTTCCTAATATTCTGTCCCTATAGTTTATGTGAATGGAGTGGCCAAACTATTAGAAACACATCTCTGCAGTCCAGTTCAATACCACACTGTCAGAAATAATGTGTCAAATTTGTACCTTAAGGGGTCCAACAGCTCGTCACTGGGGCAGTACCCTCGAAGGTACACCAGTTGTACCCCTTTACAAGGGTACATACTTGTTCTCTTACAGTTTGTACCCTTTGGGAGCAAATGTGTACCCCAATAATGGACCTAAATGCTGTAGGACTAACATGTTGTGAGAGGATTGTGTACCCTGTCACTTGAAAGGTACTTCTTAGTACCCCACAGGAAGTGTACCCTTTGACTTGAATAAGGTACGTTTTTGTACCCTACAGGATTTGTACCTGAAAGGTACTTCTTAGTACCCCATGGGAACACGATAGGACCTTTAATGGTACATTTGCGAATGTTGTACCTTAACTATAACTTAATATGTGACAGTGTACCTTTTCAAAGAGGTACCTATATGTACTTTTCGCCATGCATATTTCATTGTGTACCCTTTTCATTAGAAAGGTACTTTTTGGGACTCAGCTGGAGACATGTTTGTACCATTGCTGGCACATTTGTGAAATTTGTACCTTTTTATAGTACTTAATTGTACCCTCACTGTACCTTTATTTCTGAGAGTGCACTTACCTAAATAATACACATGTAATGCATGTAATACACATGAAAAACTGAACATTATTTTCTTTGCAAAGGCAGAATTTATTTGTACATTAGATCAGAATCAGAAAAGTACATTTTTCACACACACAAGGAATTTGTCTTGGGGTTGTTGGTGCATGTATGCGCACCAACACACCGTGGCACACTTCTGCGGCGCCATCTTGTATATGCCAAAGATTGTGTGTAAGTGTGCCTAATAAAGTGGCTGG
>CM042426.1:897941-945441 GCA_023631565.1 Gymnocephalus cernua | reverse complement strand
CCTTACCCTAACCTTAACCATCACAACTAAATGTCTAACCTTAACCCTTACGCTAACCTTAACCATCACAACTAAATGCCTAACCTTAACCCTTACCCTAACCTTAACCCTTACCCTAATTAGGGACAACCCTAACCTCTTCCACATTTTATTGGAAGGTCCTAGAGAGGCGAGACCCAGTGATAAATGTAGCTCTCGAGCTCCTGAGCACCATGGTACCCTTACCTAAAAATGTGGAAGATTTATTATTGGATTTTAAAAATTCCCTGAATGAGATAGAGCTTTGATATTGATTCCTATGAATTTGCAAAATTTTTCTGCAAATTTTGATATTAATTTTATCAAGATTGCTCACCATGCAATATTTTGTCATACACCAGGGGGCGCTTTAGTGAAATAGATACAAATATGGAAGAACTTCCAATTTCTAATGTTTTTCCATTATTTTTTTAACTGCATTCTCATGGCTCTAATGTACCCATATTTCATGTGATTACAACAATTTTTACGTCAAAATTCTCAATTTATTATGCTCTTGCCATTACAATTGACCACAGGTCAAACATCAGGCTCTAAAGTTTGAGCTGTTGAAATACCTCCAATTCAATACCTTGGGTGACAGAGCAACGACCATTTTGCTCGTTGCTGATTTTATTGAAATCAGCATGATATCTTAAAGGGTCTTTGAGATATGACCACATGAAAACATTTGAAGTTGCAATCTGGAAGTGGAATTTGGAAGCACTTTAAGACCTCATAACTCAGCAGTGCATGCACCTAGAGTGACACTACACACCTTGTTGGATTCAGCACTGTCCACGCTTTCATGTAATAGTGGAACCACCCCGATACCTTAAACAATCGTTGGGAAATGAGTGCCAAAATATGGACTCACTCTCCAGCCTCATAACTCATCAGTACATGTACCTAGAGTGACAATGCTCCAATTGTCGGAATCTGCACTATCCTCGCTTTCATTTAATAGTAGAATGGGCCTGATAGCCCAAACGGTCTTTGAGATATGACCACATGAAAAAACTTGGAAGTTGGAAGATGGAAGTTGGAAGATGGAAGATGGATGTTGGAAGTTGGAAGATGGAAGATGGAAGTTGGAAGTGGAATTTGGAAGCTACTTAAAACCTCATAACTCAGCAGAACAAGCACCTAGAGTGACAATGCACCACTTGTCGGATTCAGCACTATCCTCGCTTTCATTTAATAGTAGAATGGGCCTGATAGCCCAAACGGTCTTTGAGATATGACCACATGAAAAAAACTTGGAAGTTGGAAGTTGGAAGTTGGAAGTTGGAAGATGGAAGTTGGAAGATGGAAGTTGGATGTTGGAAGATGGATGTTGGAAGTTGGAAGTGGAATTTGGAAGATACTTAAAACCTCATAACTCAGCAGTACAAGCACCTAGAGTGACACTACAGACCTTGTTGGATTCAGCACTCTCCACGCTTTCATGTAATACTAGAACCACCCGAATACCTTAAACAATCTTTGAGAAATGAGTGCCAAAACCTGGACTCACTCTCCAGCCTCATAACTCATAAGTGCATGTACATAGAGTGACCATGCACCACTTGTCGGATTCAGCACTTTCCTGGCTTTCATTTAATAGTAGAATGAGCTTAATAGCCCAAAGGGTCTTTGAGATATGACCACATGAAAAAATGTGGATGTTGCCATTTGGAATGTCTAAGTGAAATTTGGAAGATACTTAAAACCTCATAAATCAGCAGTACATGCACCTAGAGTGACACTACACACCTTGTTGGATTCAGCACTCTCCAGGCTTTCATGTAATACTAGAACCACCCGAATTCCTTAAACAATCTTTGAGAAATGAGTGCCAAAACCTGGACTCACTCTCCAGCCTCATAATTCATAAGTGCATGTACATAGAGTGACCATGCACCACTTGTCGGATTCAGCACTTTCCTGGCTTTCATTTAATAGTAGAATGAGCTTAATAGCCCAAAGGGTCTTTGAGATATGACCACATGAAAAAATGTGGATGTTGGCATTTGGAATGTCTAAGTGAAATTTGGAAGATACTTAAAACCTCATAAATCAGCAGTACATGCACCTAGAGTGACACTACACACCTTGTTGGATTCAGCACTCTCCAGGCTTTCATGTAATACTAGAACCACCCGAATACCTTAAACAATCTTTGACAAATGAGTGCCAAAACCTGGACTCACTCTCCAGCCTCATAACTCATAAGTACATGTACATAGAGTGACCATGCACCGTCTTTCGGATTCAGCACTATCCTCGCTTTCATTTAATAGTAGAATGGGCCTGATAGCCCAAACGGTCTTTGAGATATGACCACATGAAAAAACTTGGAAGTTGGAAGATGGAAGTTGGAAGATGGAAGATGGATGTT
Source organism: Gymnocephalus cernua (assembly GCA_023631565.1). Classification (NCBI taxonomy): domain Eukaryota; kingdom Metazoa; phylum Chordata; class Actinopteri; order Perciformes; family Percidae; genus Gymnocephalus; species Gymnocephalus cernua. The sequence goes on along the minus strand of CM042426.1, from coordinate 943,043 downwards.
GGAAGATGGATGTTGGAAGTTGGAAGATGGAAGATGGAAGTTGGAAGTGGAATTTGGAAGCTACTTAAAACCTCATAACTCAGCAGTACAAGCACCTAGAGTGACAATGCACCACTTGTCGGATTCAGCACTATCCTCGCTTTCATTTAATAGTAGAATGGGCCTGATAGCCCAAACGGTCTTTGAGATATGACCACATGAAAAAAACTTGGAAGTTGGAAGTTGGAAGTTGGAAGATGGAAGTTGGAAGATGGAAGATGGAAGATGGATGTTGGAAGATGGATGTTGGAAGTTGGAAGTGGAATTTGGAAGATACTTAAAACCTCATAACTCAGCAGTACAAGCACCTAGAGTGACACTACAGACCTTGTTGGATTCAGCACTCTCCAGGCTTTCATGTAATACTAGAACCACCCGAATTCCTTAAACAGTCTTTGAGAAATGAGTGCCAAAACCTGGACTCACTCTCCAGCCTCATAATTCATAAGTGCATGTACATAGAGTGACCATGCACCACTTGTCGGATTCAGCACTTTCCTGGCTTTCATTTAATAGTAGAATGAGCTTAATAGCCCAAAGGGTCTTTGAGATATGACCACATGAAAAAATGTGGATGTTGCCATTTGGAATGTCTAAGTGAAATTTGGAAGATACTTAAAACCTCATAAATCAGCAGTACATGCACCTAGAGTGACACTACACACCTTTTTGGATTCAGCACTCTCCAGGCTTTCATGTAATACTAGAACCACCCGAATTCCTTAAACAATCTTTGAGAAATGAGTGCCAAAACCTGGACTCACTCTCCAGCCTCATAATTCATAAGTGCATGTACATAGAGTGACCATGCACCACTTGTCGGATTCAGCACTTTCCTGGCTTTCATTTAATAGTAGAATGAGCTTAATAGCCCAAAGGGTCTTTGAGATATGACCACATGAAAAAATGTGGATGTTGCCATTTGGAATGTCTAAGTGAAATTTGGAAGATACTTAAAACCTCATAAATCAGCAGTACATGCACCTAGAGTGACACTACACACCTTGTTGGATTCAGCACTCTCCACGCTTTCATGTAATACTAGAACCACCCGAATACCTTAAACAATCTTTGAGAAATGAGTGCCAAAACCTGGACTCACTCTCCAGCCTCATAACTCATAAGTACATGTACATAGAGTGACCATGCACCGTCTTTCGGATTCAGCACTCTCCTGGCTTTCATTTAATAGTAGAATGAGCTTAATAGCCCAAAGGGTCTTTGAGATATGACCACATGAAAAAATGTGGATGTTGCCATTTGGAATGTCTAAGTGAAATTTGGAAGATACTTAAAACCTCATAAATCAGCAGTACATGCACCTAGAGTGACCCTACACACCTTGTTGGATTCAGCACTCTCCAGGCTTTCATGTAATAGTAGAACCACCCTGATACCTTAAACAATCTTTGAGAAATGAGTGCCAAAAACTGGACTCACTCTCCAGCCTCATAACTCATAAGTACATGTACCTAGAGTGAACATGCACCCCTTTTCGGATTCAGCACCTTCCTAGCTTTCATTTAATAGTAGAATGAGCCTAATAGCCCAAAGGGTCTTTGAGATATGACCACATGAAAAAATGTGGATGTTGGCATTTGGAATGTGTAAATGAAATTTGGAAGATACTTAAAACGTCATATCTCAGCAGTACATGCACCTAGAGTGACACTACACACCTTGTTGGATTCAGCACTCTCCAGGCTTTCATGTAATACTAGAACCACCCTGATACCTTAAACAATCTTTGAGAAATGAGTGCCAAAAACTGGACTCAATCTCCAGCCTCATAACTCATAAGTACATGTACATAGAGTGACCATTCACCCCTTGTCGGATTCAGCACGTTCTAGGCTTTCATGTAGTAGTAGAATGGGCCTGATATCTCACACGGTCTTTGAAATATGACCCAAAGAAGAACTTCCAGATTTTCATCTATGACCACTGAAATGGATGAGAATTTGGAAGGAATTGAAAGCCTCATAACTCAGCAGTACATGGACGTAGAGTGACACTACACCCCTTGTTGGAGTCAGCACTTCCTTCACTTTCATTTAATCATAGAATGAGCCTGATATCTCACACGGTCTTTGAAATATGACCCAAAGAAGAACTTCCAGATTTTCATCTATGACCACTGAAATAGATGAGAATTTGGAAGGAATTGAAAGCCTCATAACTCATCAGTACATGTACCTAGAGTGACCGTTCACAGCTTGTTGGATTCAGCACTTCTTGGGCTTTCATGTAATCATAGAATGAGCCTGACATCTCACACGGTCTTTGAAATATGACCCAAAGAAGACCTTCCAGATTTTCATCTATGACCACTGAAATAGATGAGAATTTGGAAGGAATTGAAAGCCTCATAACTCATCAGTACATGTACCTAGAGTGACCGTTCACAGCTTGTTGGATTCAGCCCTTCCTGGGCTTTCATTTAATCATAGAATGAGCCGGATATCTCACACGGTCTTTGAACTATGACCCAAAGAAGACCTTCCAGATTTTCATCTATGACCACTGAAATAGATGAGAATTTGGAAGGAATTGAAAGCCTCATAACTCATCAGTACATGTACCTAGAGTGACCTTTCACAGCTTGTTGGATTCAGCACTTCTTGGGCTTTCATGTAATCATAGAATGAGCCTGACATCTCACACGGTCTTTGAAATATGACCCAAAGAAGACCTTCCAGATTTTCATCTATGACCACTGAAATAGATGAGAATTTGGAAGGAATTGAAAGCCTCATAACTCATCAGTACATGTACCTAGAGTGACCGTTCACAGCTTGTTGGATTCAGCCCTTCCTGGGCTTTCATTTAATCATAGAATGAGCCGGATATCTCACACGGTCTTTGAAATATGACCCAAAGAAGACCTTCCAGATTTTCATCTATGACCACTGAAATAGATGAGAATTTGGAAGGAATTGAAAGCCTCATAACTCAGCAGTACATGGACGTAGAGTGACAATACACCCCTTGTTGGAGTCAGCACTTCCTGCGCTTTCATTTAATCATAGAATGAGCCTGATATCTCACACGGTCTTTGAAATATGACCCAAAGAAAGACTTCCAGATTTTCATCTATGACCATTGAAATAGATGAGAATTTGGAAGCAATTGAAAGCCTCATAACTCATCAGTACATGTATCTAGAGTGACGCTGCATGACTTGTTGGATTCAGCACTTTGTTACCTTTCATTCAATCGTGGAATGAGCATGATAGCCCAAACGGTCTTTGAGATATGACCGCATGAAAAATTGTGGAAGTTGGCATTTGGAATGTTGAAGTGGAATTTGGAAGATACTTAAAACCTCATATCTCAGCAGTACAAGCACCTAGAGTGACACTACACACCTTGTTGGATTCAGCACTCTCCAGGCTTTCATGTAATAGTAGAAACACCCTGATACCTTAAACAATCTTTGAGAAATGAGTGCCAAAAACTGGACTCACTCTCCAGCCTCATAACTCATCAGTACATGTACCTAGAGTGACCATGCACCACTTATCGGATTCAGCACGTTCTACGCTTTCATTTGATAGTAGAAAGAGCCCGATATCTCATACGGTCTTTGAAATATGACCCAAAGAATAACTTCCAGAAAGTAGCAGATTTGAACCTTTAACGCCCCCTAGCGCCTGACTGCAATGGAGTGGAGCTTTGGTTCCAAGATGGCCGACTCCGGCCTGGCGAGACCTTTCCGACGATGTCTGGTTCGAGGCCGTGCGAGTTCAAATGAGCCAGATAGCATGTTTGACTTTCTAGGAACACATCACATCAGAAAATATGCTTTTCAGTCGGCCTGTGTCGTAGTGGATCAGACCAGGTCTCGACCCTAAAACAAGGTGCTACGATCCCGATTCTGACATATGTTGAAGCGTTCCCCATGTGTTGTCGGGAACAGTCGGGCCCATGACCCTAGCCCCTTGCGTTCCTGAGTAATCCACCTTTAAATGTAAAAGGTCAGATTCAAATTCAGGCCTACCCAATGAACCAGTCTTTTTGGCTCGTATTCGGCCTAGCAAGGAGCTAGAGACGTGGGACTTGCTTTGAATCGAAGCTGGTATCGCCCGTATGAATGGATTATTTTCTTGACCTTGTGGCCCCAAAGGAAGGGCCCTAAAAGTGAGGCCAAAGGTCATTGTTGACCAAAATCTGGATGTCACGTATATTGAAATTTGGACCCACTTTGGGCCCCCCTAACGTTGGACAGGAAGGGGGTGGAGCTTTGCTTCAAAGTTTACCCTGTTCGGCTCGCCGGACCCTTTCCGTCGATACCTTGTTTGTGGCTCTACGACCCACGCTTCAAATTCTCCCCTCCCCCGTACAGACTGATGCAGCTCACTTTTCCTTTTTCTGCTGTTAAGCCAATTTTCATGAAAATCTGGTTGTCACTTAGATGGAAATTTGGAAGCACTTTAGGCCCCCATTATTTTTGAACCCTTTGACTTGGAGTGAAGTGCATGGCACCGTTGCGATGGGCAGAACGAGGGCTACGTGGAAATCTAAAGATCGGGCCTGTAACCCCTTGCGTTGCGAAGTTGGCCCCAGAAGGGCCCCACCTGCTGGGGGGAGACATATGTGATAGTGCTTTGTGAGCGCTTTCCAATGCTGCTTGTGTCACATCTCTGCGTGCTTTTCTCTGTGATTTATGAGCCTTTGAAAGGTAGCAGATTTGAACCTTTAACGCCCCCTAGCGCCTGACTGCAATGGAGTGGAGCTTTGGTTCCAAGATGGCCGACTCCGGCCCGGCGAGACCTTTCCGTCGATGTCTGGTTCGAGGCCGTGCGACTTAAAACAAGCCAGATAGCATGTTTGACCTTCTAGGAATACATCACATCAGAATCTATGCTTTTCAGTCGGCCTGTGTCGTAGTGGATCAGACCAGGCCTCGACCCTAAAACAAGGTGCTACGATCCCGATTCTGACATATGTTGAAGTGCTCCCCAAGGGTTGTCGGGAACAGTCGGGCCCATGACCCTAGCCCCTTGCGTTCCTGAGTAATCCACCTTTAAATGTAAAAGGTCAAAAGGTCACATCCAAATTCAGGCCTACCAATGAACCAGTCTTTTTGGCTCGTATTCGGCCTAGCAAGGAGCTAGAGACTTGGGACTTGCTTTGAATCGAAGCTGGTATCCCCCGTATGAACAGGTTATTTTTTTGACCCTGTGGCCCCAAAGGAAGGGCCCCAAAAGTGAGGCCAAAAGTCATTTTTGACAAAGCAAAATGTGGGTGTGATGTAGTTGCAAATTTGGAAGCACTTTAGGCCCCCATTATTTGTGAACCCTTTGACTTGGAGTGAAGCGCATGGCTTCGTTGCGATGGGCAGAACGAGGGCTACGTGGAAATCTAAAGATCGGGCCTGTAACCCCTTGCGTTGCGAAGTTGGCCCCAGAAGGGCCCCACCTGCTGGGGGGAGACATATGTGATAGTGCTTTGTGAGCGCTTTCCAATGCTGCTTGTGTCACATATCTGCGTGCTTTTCTCTGTGATTTATGAGCCTTTGAAAGGTAGCAGATTTGAACCTTTAACGCCCCCTAGCGCCTGACTGCAATGGAGTGGAGCTTTGGTTCCAAGATGGCCGACTCCGGCCCGGCGAGACCTTTCCGACGATGTCTGGTTCGAGGCCGTGCGACTTAAAACAAGCCAGATAGCATGTTTGACCTTCTAGGAATACATCACATCAGAATCTATGCTTTTCAGTCGGCCTGTGTCGTAGTGGATCAGACCAGGCCTCAACCCTAAAACAAGGTGCTACGATCCCGATTCTGACATATGTTGAAGTGCTCCCCAAGGGTTGTCGGGAACAGTCGGGCCCATGACCCTAGCCCCTTGCGTTCCTGAGTAATCCACCTTTAAATGTAAAAGGTCAAAAGGTCACATCCAAATTCAGGCCTACCAATGAACCAGTCTTTTTGGCTCGTATTCGGCCTAGCAAGGAGCTAGAGACTTGGGACTTGCTTTGAATCGAAGCTGGTATCCCCCGTATGAACGGGTTATATTTTTGACCCTGTGGCCCCAAAGGAAGGGCCCCAAAAGTGAGGCCAAAAGCCATTTTTGACAAAGCAAAATTTGGGTGTGATATATATGCAAATTTGGAAGAAATTTAGGCCCCCATTATTTGTGAACCCTTTGACTTGGAGTGAAGCGCATGGCTTCGTTGCGATGGGCAGAACGAGGGCTACGTGGAAATCTAAAGATCGGGCCTGTAAACCCTTGCGTTGCGAAGTTGGCCCCAGAAGGGCCCCACCTGCTGGGGGGAGACATATGTGATAGTGCTTTGTGAGCGCTTTCCAATGCTGCTTGTGTCACATCTCTGCGTGCTTTTCTCTGTGATTTATGAGCCTTTGAAAGGTAGCAGATTTGAACCTTTAACGCCCCCTAGCGCCTGACTGCAATGGAGTGGAGCTTTGGTTCCAAGATGGCCGACTCCGGCCCGGCGAGACCTTTCCGACGATGTCTGGTTCGAGGCCGTGCGACTTAAAACAAGCCAGATAGCATGTTTGACCTTCTAGGAATACATCACATCAGAATCTATGCTTTTCAGTCGGCCTGTGTCGTAGTGGATCAGACCAGGCCTCAACCCTAAAACAAGGTGCTACGATCCCGATTCTGACATATGTTGAAGTGCTCCCCAAGGGTTGTCGGGAACAGTCGGGCCCATGACCCTAGCCCCTTGCGTTCCTGAGTAATCCACCTTTAAATGTAAAAGGTCAAAAGGTCACATCCAAATTCAGGCCTACCAATGAACCAGTCTTTTTGGCTCGTATTCGGCCTAGCAAGGAGCTAGAGACTTGGGACTTGCTTTGAATCGAAGCTGGTATCCCCCGTATGAACAGGTTATTTTTTTGACCCTGTGGCCCCAAAGGAAGGGCCCCAAAAGTGAGGCCAAAAGTCATTTTTGACAAAGCAAAATGTGGGTGTGATGTAGTTGCAAATTTGGAAGCACTTTAGGCCCCCATTATTTTTGAACCCTTTGACTTGGAGTGAAGCGCATGGCTTCGTTGCGATGGGCAGAACGAGGGCTACGTGGAAATCTAAAGATCGGGCCTGTAACCCCTTGCGTTGCGAAGTTGGCCCCAGAAGGGCCCCACCTGCTGGGGGGAGACATATGTGATAGTGCTTTGTGAGCGCTTTCCAATGCTGCTTGTGTCACATCTCTGCGTGCTTTTCTCTGTGATTTATGAGCCTTTGAAAGGTAGCAGATTTGAACCTTTAAGCCCCCTAGCGCCTGACTGCAATGGAGTGGAGCTTTGGTTCCAAGATGGCCGACTCCGGCCCGGCGAGACCTTTCCGACGATGTCTGGTTCGAGGCCGTGCGACTTAAAACAAGCCAGATAGCATGTTTGACCTTCTAGGAATACATCACATCAGAATCTATGCTTTTCAGTCGGCCTGTGTCGTAGTGGATCAGACCAGGCCTCGACCCTAAAACAAGGTGCTACGATCCCGATTCTGACATATGTTGAAGTGCTCCCCAAGGGTTGTCGGGAACAGTCGGGCCCATGACCCTAGCCCCTTGCGTTCCTGAGTAATCCACCTTTAAATGTAGAAGGTCAAAAGGTCACATCCAAATTCAGGCCTACCAATGAACCAGTCTTTTTGGCTCGTATTCGGCCTAGCAAGGAGCTAGAGACTTGGGACTTGCTTTGAATCGAAGCTGGTATCCCCCGTATGAACGGGTTATTTTTTTGACCCTGTGGCCCCAAAGGAAGGGCCCCAAAAGTGAGGCCAAAAGTCATTTTTGACAAAGCAAAATTTGGGTGTGATATATATGCAAATTTGGAAGACATTTAGGCCCCCATTATTTTTGAACCCTTTGACTTGGAGAGAAGCGCATGGCACCGTTGCGATGGGCAGAACGAGGGCTACGGGGAAATCTAAAGATCGGGCCTGTAACCCCTTGCGTTGCGAAGTTGGCCCCAGAAGGGCGCCACCTGCTGGGGGGAGACATATGTGATAGTGCTCTGTGAGCGCTTTCCAATGCTGCTCGTGCCACATCTCTGCGTGCTTTTCTCTGTGATTTATGACCTTTTGAAAGGTAGCAGATTTGAACCTTTAACGCCCCCTAGCGCCTGACTGCAATGGAGTGGAGCTTCCGTTCCAAGATGTACGAGTCCGGCCCGGCAAGACCTTTCCGTCGATGTCTGGGTCGAGGCCGTGCGACTTAAAATGAGCCAGATTGCATGTTTGACCTTCTAGGAATACATCACATCAGAATCTATGCTTTTCAGTCGGCCTGTGTCGTAGTGGATCAGACCAGGCCTCGACCCTAAAACAAGGTGCTACGATCCCGATTCTGATATATGTTGAAGTGCTCCCCAAGGGTTGTGGGGAACAGTCGGGCCCATGACCCTAGCCCCTTGCGTTCCTGAGTAATCTACCTTTAAATGTAACAGGTCAAAAGGTCACATCCAAATCCAGGCCTACCAATGAACCAGTCTTTTTGGCTCGTATTCGGCCTAGCAATGAGCTAGAGACTTGGGACTTGCTTTGAATGGAAGCTGGTATCCCCCGTATGAACGGGTTATTTTTTTGACCCAGTGGCCCCAAAGGAAGGGCCCCAAAAGTGAGGCCAAAAGCCATTTTTGACAAAGCAAAATTTGGGTGTGATATATATGCAAATTTGGAAGAAATTTAGGCCCCCATTATTTTTGAACCCTTTGACTTGGAGAGAAGTGCATGGCACCGTTGCGATGGGCAGAACGAGGGCTACGTGGAAATCTAAAGATCGGGCCTGTAACCCCTTGCGTTGCGAAGTTGGCCCCAGAAGGGCCCCACCTGCTGGGGGGAGACATATGTGATAGTGCTTTGTGAGCGCTTTCCAATGCTGCTTGTGTCACATCTCTGCGTGCTTTTCTCTGTGATTTATGAGCCTTTGAAAGGTAGCAGATTTGAACCTTTAACGCCCCCTAGCGCCTGACTGCAATGGAGTGGAGCTTCCGTTCCAAGATGTACGACTCCGGCCTGGCGAGACCTTTCCGTCGATGTCTGGGTCGAGGCCGTGCGACTTAAAATGAGCCAGATTGCATGTTTGACCTTCTAGGAATACATCACATCAGAATCTATGCTTTTCAGTCGGCCTGTGTCGTAGTGGATCAGACCAGGCCTCGACCCTAAAACAAGGTGCTACGATCCCGATTCTGACATATGTTGAAGCGCTCCCCAAGGGTTGTCGGGAACAGTCGGGCCCATGACCCTAGTCCCTTGCGTTCCTGAGTAATCCACCTTTAAATGTAGAAGGTCAAAAGGTCACATCCAAATCCAGGCCTACCAATGAACCAGTCTTTTTGGCTCGTATTCGGCCTAGCAAGGAGCTAGAGACGTGGGACTTGCTTTGAATCGAAGCTGGTATCGCCCGTATGAATGGGTTATTTTCTTGACCTTGTGGCCCCAAAGGAAGGGCCCTAAAAGTGAGGCCAAAGGTCATTGTTGACCAAAATCTGGATGTCACGTATATTGAAATTTGGACCCACTTTGGGCCCCCCTAACGTTGGACAGGAAGGGGGTGGAGCTTTGCTTCAAAGTTTCCCCTGTTCGGCTTGCCGGACCCTTTCCGCCGATACCTTGCTTGTGGCTCTACGACCCACGCTTCAAATTCTCCCCTCCCCCGCACAGACTGATGCAGCTCATTTTTCCTTTTTCTGCTGTGAAGCCAATTTTCATGAAATTTTCAAAAGTGATTTTTCACCCTCTGCATCACATATGTTGTTCAGCTGCATGAGTTGTACCCATGACCAAATTTGGGTGGTCCTAGCACATAGCCAACCCTAACTATGACATCATCAATTTCTTCCACATTCTCCTGCCATAACTCCAAATTTCCACATAACCCCATATTAATTTCATGTGACTTCAGCCCACATTTCTCCGCAACGCTGCGACGCAGAGAGCTCATCTCAAGACCGCTGTAATCAGGACGTTGGGAGGAACGAGATAACGTGTGTGTCGTCGTGCCTGAGCAAACTTTGGTCCCAAAGATGGCAGTAGCTGTACGGCGCTGACATATGTTTGACAGCGTCTCGGGGCGATTCTGAAAACGCCTCTCTTTTCGATGTACGTCTGAGGGAAAAAAAGTTCACAAACCAAAAATAGCCCATTGGCACGCCATCTTTTTGGGGCCCATTTGGGGCAAAACACTGTGATAGAGACTTAGGACACATTACGGCTGAATGCTGGGCTCGCACCGGTAAACGGTGTCGATTTTCAGACTTTTTGGGGTCCATTTGGGACAAAGCAATGGGATGGTGACTTAGGACACATTAAGGCTGAAAGCTGGTTCAAAACAATGACATAGAGACTTAGGACCCATTCCGGCTGAATGCTGGGATCGCACTGGTCAAGGGTGACTTTTAACCCTTAAATAACGAATCGGGTGAATGTTTCCCACTTAACATGGTTATATATGTAAATCTGCATTAAAAATGAAAAATTTGGATTAATGGAAGAAAATTATGGAAGATGGATTTTTACATTAAATACTCAATAGCGCCACCTTTTGGTCGGAACCCTATCTTCCAACTTTCGATTTTTGGATTTGGAAGTTGGAAGAAAAAGTTGGAAGTTGGCATTGCGCAACATCCAACTTCCAACTTCCAACTTCCGAGATCCTGTCTAATAGATGAGAAAAAGTCTTGGAATGTTGGAAGTTGAGATTTTCAATTCATTGTCTATACGAAAACCCTAGCCCTCACCATAACCATCACAACTAAATGCCTAACCTTAACCCTTACCCTCACCATAACCATCACAACTAAATGTCTAACCTTAACCCTTACCCTAACGTTAACCATCACAACTAAATGTCTAACCTTAACCCTTACCCTAACCATCACAACTAAATGCCTAACCTTAACCCTCACCCTAACCATAACCTAATTCTAACCCTAACCCTAAAACCAAGTCTTAACCCTCAAACAACCCTTTAACCTTGTGGGGTCCAGCATTTTGGACCCCACAAGGCTGTGCAAACCCTACAAGTATACTGGATTCTCCGGTTTTTGGACCCCACGAATATAGTAAAACAAGCGCACACACACACACACACACACACACACACACACACACACACACACACACACACACACACACACACACACTCTCTCTCTCTCTCTCCCCAACAGCATATTTTTTATCTGTTTGTGTAATAAAGAGAGAGAAAGCTGTAAAACTAATAAACTAATAAAAATAATAACACACGCAAACACACGCTCACACACGCTCACACACGCTCACACACGCTCACACACGCTCACACACACACACACACACACACACACACACACACACACACACACACACACACACACACACACACACACACACACACACACATATGTCAGCCAAGGAGAGCTGTTCTCACAGTCTCTGGAGGATTTCCAGCTAAGCCTTTGCTTTGAGGCACAACAGGTCTGGGAGAAAGGGTGGAGCAAATAAAGGTGTGGCTAAATTCAGGTGAAAGAATAACACAGCGCTGTGGTTACCTGATCGGCCGGGGGCTTGGTGGACACTCGTCTGCTAGAGAAATGAACGGCTCAGAGAAAAGCCTTTGGAGACGTGATTGTATTGTTCTTACCTGCTCCAGTTTGACGTGAGCAGGTAAGAGTCACACCTAAGTGTGACTCATCCATTTTTCAGTGTTTTTTAACACTTTCTTCTGTTGCTCATGTAAAAGGACGACAGCAGTTGTCTGTGAGACGGGACGGTCAACATGCTGGAGGACGGCTTTTCTAAGCGAGGACCGAGGTACGTGAGCGTTTAGCTTTTTATTTTCCATATTCGTGGACGGCAGCTTTGGGAAACCTCACGAGTTTGATTTTTTTTGTTATCAAAAAGTTGAAAATGTATAAAAAAACACAACTGTTAAGTGACACGTGCAGCAGCCTGTGACGCTGATGGACGTTTCTTTTAACGAGCATTTGATGAAATACTTTGAATTTGAAAGCAGAAATAGATTTACTCCCAGTACTGAGACGTTTTACTTAATAAAAGTAGTACTGCAGTGTAAAAAATACAAGTTTTCTTACTGCTGAAGTACAGCATGATTAGCTTTAACAGACTTGAAGTAGCAAAAGTAAAAATACTCGTTATGCAGAAAGGCCTATTTAAGAATCGTACATTATATCACAGGATTGTAATACTTAAAGGGGAACTATGCAGTATTTGTGTCTTAATGTACCTTTCTTAAATTAAATGAAGAAAAAACTGAGGTGGTTGTTTTTGGAGCAAAAGAGGAACCATTAAAAGTCAGCGCTCAGCTTCAAACGACAATGTTAGAAACAACAGACAAAGCCAGAAATCTTGGTGTAATTATGGACTCAGACCTGAATTTCAACAGCCACATTAAGACAATTACAAAGTCATCCTATTACCACCTTAAGAATATATCAAGGGTAAAGGGACTTATGTCTCAGCAGGACTTGGAAAAACTTGTCCATGCTTTTATCTTCAGTAGACTGGACTACTGTAACGGGGTCTTTACAGGTCTCCCTAAAAAATCACTCAGACAGTTGCAGCTGATCCAGAACGCTGCTGCTCGAGTCCTCACTAAGACCAAGAAACTGGATCACATCACTCCAGTTCTGAAGTCTTTACACTGGCTTCCTGTTCCTCAGAGAGTTGATTTCAAAATACTTTTGCTGGTTTATAAATCATTAAACGGTTTAGGTCCAAAATACATTTCTGACCTGCTAGTAAACTACGAACCCCCCAGACCTCTCAGGTGGTCTGGGACAGGTCTGCTAGTAAACTACGAACCACCCAGACCTCTCAGGTGGTCTGGGACAGGTCTGCTAGTAACCTACGAAGCCCCCAGACCTGTCAGGTGGTCTGGGACAGGTCTGCTAGTAAACTACGAACCCCCCAGACCTCTCAGGTGGTCTGGGACAGGTCTGCTAGTAAACTACGACCCACCCATACCTCTCAGGTGGTCTGGGACAGGTCTGCTAGTAAACTACGAACCACCCAGACCTCTCAGGTGGTCTGGGACAAGGTCTGCTAGTAAACTACGAACCCCCCAGACCTCTCAGGTGGTCTGGGACAGGTCTGCTAGTAAACTACGAACCACCCAGACCTCTCAGGTGGTCTGGGACAGGTCTGCTAGTAAACTACGAACCACCCAGACCTCTCAGGTGGTCTGGGACAGGTCTGCTTTCTGTCCCCAGAAACAGAACTAAACAGGGAGAAGCAGCATTTAGTTTCTATGCTCCACATATCTGGAACAAACTCCCAGAAAATTGCAGGTCTGCTGCAACTCTCAGTTCTTTAAATCAAGGCTGAAGACCTTTCTTTTTGATGCTGCCTTTCCTTAAATAACTATCCATTTCTTATACTTTCGTTGCTTATTTTATCTGCTTTTATATTTTTAACTGTTTTTAACTGCTCTTTAATGTTTAATTTCTTATACTGCACTGTAACTTTGATTCTCGTATTTTAATTGTCTTCATGTAAAGCACTTTGAATCGCCCTGTTGCTGAAAAGTGCTCTACAAATAAAGCTGCCTCGCCTTACCTTAACTGAACAGCGTGGGAGTCAGAATGGTTATATGACTGTTTCTGGTTGAATGGTGGTCGTCTCCCCCCCCACTAGCGCCTGGGAGTGGAAAAACCAGCCTTGCAACTTTTGGCTGGCGAGTATTTTTACTTTCTGCTCCTTTGCCTGGTATTTGTCTTTGTCAGTGACAAAGACAAATAAATGACACGGGATAGTTAAGAACATGGGGGCCGTGGTGGCCTAGGGGTGGGGGACGCGGTCTTGTGACAGGCAGGATCAAATCTGCAGCTCTCGTCCCTCCCTCATTACCACCATCTTACTCTAAGAAAGTAATTAGTTACAGTTACAAATTACTTCTCCCAAAAAGTAATTGAGTTAGTGACTCAGTTACCACATTGTAAAAGTAATTAGTTACTCAGCAAAGTAACTGTGAGGTCATTTGTTATGTTCTATAACGCTATTACGTTCAATAACATCTTTATTTTATTAACTGAAGAATAAAAACACTAAATACAGTATTTTAGAACATTTGGTGTTTATTTGAACTCAATAGATTGGGTTAGGGTTATTATAGGCTATATATATATATATATATATATATATATATATATATATATATATATATATATTAACAGAGTGGCTCCGTCTCCTCGCTGGAGCTCATGCTAGCTGCATTTGGGCTTGGGTTATTATGGGGTTACTATGGGGTTACTATGGGGTTATTATGGGGTTATTATGGGTTATTATAGGGTTAATATGGGGGTTATTATGGGGTTATTATAGGCTTATTATGGGGTTATTATGGGGTTATTATAGGGTTATTATGGGGTTATTATGGGTTATTATAGGGTTATTATAGGGTTAATATGGGGGTTATTATGGGGTTGTGGTTATTATGGGGTTATTATGGGGTTGTGGTTATTATGGGGTTATTATGGGTTATTATAGGGTTATTATGGGGTTATTATGGGGTTATTATGGGGTTGGGGTTATTATGGGGTTATTATAGAGTTATTATGGGGTTATTATGGGGTTGGGGTTATTATAGGGTTATTATGGAGTTATTATGGGGTTATTATGGGGTTGGGGTTATTATAGGGTTATTATGGGGTTATTATGGGGTTGGGGTTATTATAGGGTTATTATGGAGTTATTATGGGGTTATTATGGGGTTGGGGTTATTATAGGGTTATTATGGGGTTATTATGGGGTTGGGTTAGCAGCAGCAACAAGTGTTGTGTTAGCATGTGTTGATAAGATTCCAGTTGCTTGAGGCAGACGTGAATGAAGTCTTTTTTCCTGGGCATAGTGTGCCGTATATATATATATATATATATATATATATATATATATATATATATATATATACATACACACACACACATACATATACGTGCATGTTACATAAACATTCTTGTCTTTAATTTCAATGAGCGAGAAGTAGAGCCGGTACTTCCAGTTCCAGAACGCTACCTTTGAATTTCCCTGGCTCGTCGCCATTGTCTCTGTCCTGTGTTTAGTGGTGGTCAGAGCGTGCGGTGAGACAGCGTGAGCAGGGCATCATGAAAAAAGTGACAAAAACATTGAAAAAAGAGACGAAAAATGTGACAAAAACGGCACAAAATGTTTGTTTTTTAAAGTGTTAATTTTGACCCATAAGGGCAACCAGTGCATGGTCAACCAGACGGCAGCACAAACTAAAGCTGTCACATGATCCGAAATGTAGAAGTATAAAGTGTCATAGAATGGAAATAAGGAAGTAGTCCATGAGTAACCCTGTTCTGTTTGTTCTAGCTCTGCTGTCAGCCCGGCCGTGACGGATGCTGGAAAACTGCCAGAGAAGAGGAGATGGTATAGTTCCTGTGGCCGCCAGGGTTTCATCCTCATCCTGGTGCTGGCAGCTGTTTTCTTTTTCTACAGCACAAACAAAGAGCAAATGCCGTCCTACTTGAACCCAAAAAACTTGTGGCATCAGTTGATGAGCCAGAGACGAAATGGCGCTTCCTACACAGCTGGTGTTACCACACGCGCACCTGCACCTGCGTCTAAACCAACTGGGACTGCATTTCCTCAACCTGAGAACATCACATCGTCAATGGCGACAAACGCGACTCGAGGGACTACAAATGCTTCACTGGAGACTCGGCAGATGGGCCAACAAAAAACTGAGCCGCCAACTCCTGTTCCTTATAAATCTCCGGGCCCATACGTGGTGGAATACCCCCACGAGTACCACTTTATCATCAACCAGCCGAAGAAATGCGAGCAGGAGAAGCCTTTCGTGGTCCTTGTGGTTCCAGTGGCGCCCCACAACAGGGCTCACCGTGACATCATCCGGAGCACCTGGGGAAGCGAGAGTCTGGTTCTCGGCAAAGCGGTGACGCTGGTCTTCCTGCTGGGGAAGCAATCCGGAGAAGGAGCGGCGCAGCTCCAGGAGCAGCTGCTGCAGGAGAGCGGCGAGCACCGAGACCTCATCCAGAGCGACTTCCTGGACTGCTATAAGAACCTGACCATCAAGACCATGGTGATGCTGGAGTGGCTGGACGCCCACTGCTCCGCCGGCGCCTCGTACGCCATGAAGATCGACTCGGACACGTTTCTGAATGTGCACAATCTCGTCGACATGCTGGTAAACGCTCCGAAGACACATTACATGACGGGACTTGTGGCGAGAGACGCTGCGGTCCTTCGAGATCCAAAGTCAAAGTGGTTCATACCTGTGGAGCTTTTTCCTCAGCCGCTGTACCCGCGTTACGCTCTGGGTCTGGGCTACGTTCTGTCTCTCGACCTCCCTAAAAAGCTCATAGCGGCTTCCAGACACGTTACTGCTCTTTACATTGAGGACGTGTATTTGGGGTTGTGTATGCAGTACTTGGGCATCCCTCCCACCGACCCCCCAAACGGGGAATATTTTCAAGTGTTTCCTGCGTTTTACACTCGCTGCACTTTCTCCAGACTCGTTGCCACCACCACAAATACAAACACTGATCGTGTGAGTGTTTGGAAAGACTTTAAAAAACCGGGTACATACTGCTGATTAGCTGCAGGCGGGCCAGAGGCGAGCTGCACCAATCACATCGGTGTATCTGATGTAGGCGGGCCAGAGGCCAGCTGCACCAATCACATCGGTGTATCTGATGTAGGCGGGCCAGAGGCGAGCTGCACCAATCACATCGGTGTATCTGATGTAGGCGGGCCAGAGGCGAGCTGCACCAATCACATCGGTGTATCTGATGTAGGCGGGCCAGAGGCCAGCTGCACCAATCACATCGGTGTATCTGATGTAGGCGGGCCAGAGGCCAGCTGCACCAATCACATCGGTGTATCTGATGTAGGCGGGCCAGAGGCGGGCCAGAGGCGAGCTGCACCAATCACATCGGTGTATCTGATGTAGGCGGGCCAGAGGCGGGCCAGAGGCGAGCTGCACCAATCACATCGGTGTATCTGATGTAGGCGGGCCAATCAATGGACTGCATTTATGTAGCGCTTTTCTAGTCGTAACGCCTACTCATAGTACATAGTACAGGAACCACCCACCACCAGGTGCCACCTGCTCATCAGATAAACATTCACACACATTTACACTCCGATGCTCAGCATCGGGGGCAACTCGGGGTTCAGTGTCTTGCCCAAGGACACTTCGACATGGGACTGCAGGGCCGGGTGATCTGGCCGGTATCTGATGTAGGCGGGCCAGAGGCGAGCTGCACCAATCACATCGGTGTATCTGATGTAGGCGGGCCAGAGGCGAGCTGCACCAATCGCATCGGTGTATCTGATGTAGGCGGGCCAGAGGAGAGCTGCACCAATCACATCGGTGTATCTGATGTAGGCGGGCCAGAGGAGAGCTGCACCAATCACATCGGTGTATCTGATGTAGGCGGGCCAGAGGCGAGCTGCACCAATCACATCGGTGTATCTGATGTAGGCGGGCCAGAGGAGAGCTGCACCAATCACATCGGTGTATCTGATGTAGGCGGGCCAGAGGCGAGCTGCACCAATCGCATCGGTGTATCTGATGTAGGCGGGCCAGAGGCAAGCTGCACCAATCACATCGGTGTATCTGATGTAGGCGGGCCAGAGGAGAGCTAAACCGATGAGGACAGTTTAATCTACCAGTTAGCTCCGATGGTAGCTGAGCGTACGGGGCTCTGGATACGTCACCCCGTGGATTGTTGTGATTGGTCGTAGTGTTATCCAATACTGTTATCATTACTCGATGCCAGACCCTTAATCTTTCAGATTTGGGTCTGGACTGTGGGTCTGTTGTAGTCCAACACCACCTTTTACTTTCACCTCTAAGGTAAAGTTGGAGGCACATTCACAGATTTATAATAACATACATTATAAAACACAGCAGCTAAAGATTGTCATTTTATTTAAATCCAGTGTTTTCAAAATACTGAGAATATGGAGAAAATAGTATACATTGAATGCATGTTTTATATAAAGTGACATAATATATATATTTATAATTATATTGAGTTAAAGCTGCACTATGAGTTCCTGCATGACGTCACTTCTGTTGACGTTCCAAGTAAATACCAAATTTATTAACGGTGAGAAATATAAATAAATAGACATAAATAGACAACGTAAAGTAATTCCGCACATTGTAATCAAAACAATACACATACGATTGTGTACTACTACAGGTTATGTTTATTAAATGAAGATCAAAATATGATGCAAACTAGAAATCGGTAGTATCAGCTTGCGCTAGCAAGCGTCAACGTTAGGTAGCTGCTAGCTAACGTTAACTTTAGGTAGCGGCTAGCTAACTTTACCGCTAACATTAGCTTGCTGCATGCTGACGCTAACGCTAGCTAGAAGGGTTTGTGGTGACTTTGCCTGGAACGCCACCAAGTTGTGAGTCGTGACTTGAAGTCGTAACTTACGTGTCTGGAACGCAGCATTATTGACTAACTGTCACTAAGCCCCGCCCCCTCCCCCAACCATCTTGTCGGTGATTGGCTGGAACGTGGTTTGTTGTATTTTTGGTGCCCAGCCTGTGCCAGTACGACTATGGTCAGAAGATTGTGGCATCCAGAAACTGGAGTCACGATAATGACCTCTTCTGAAGAGTCCATCATGTTTTTATTAATCCTCTGTGTCACAGACGGCTTGTATCATGTGGACACGCCGACGGTTTAGTTGAGAGATGTGAGGATCTACGATTTGAGACAAAAATGAAATTACACTGACACCATGCAGGAACTCACCGTGCACCTTTAACGTCCTAGTTTAAAGTGCCCATATTATGAAAAAAATCACTTTTTCTGTGATTTGGGGTGTTATTTTGTGTCTCATACACATACAGACTTACAAACATAACATACAAAAATCCATCCATGTTGTTCTGAGTGAGATACGGTTTCTGAATGATTCCTGCCTTCAGTCTCTGGGTGAGCTGGTCAACATCTGCAGGGCTTGTTACGTCACTAGCCGAAACAACGGGCTAACCACAACCGCTAGCTCGTTCTCAATGGCAAAGCACTGCTACAACACACACTAGTTCACCATAATCTCCTGAAGAAGTACTTCCATGTGCGCCCTCCTTTAGAAGAAGTCTCCCGGCTAATCCTGCCTTGTAACTGACCAAAGTTGGAGAAACAACCTTTCTTTTACTGTCTGTGGAGCTAACTGACATGATCTACCATCTGAGCTACTGAGCATGTGCAGAGTGGAATCAAAGATAGTACAGAAGGAAAGATGATTCACTCTGTAGCTAAAACAGAGACCTGAACACAAGGTGAAAAGAGGAGCTGCAGCAGTGAGAGAGAGATGTGCTGTACAACAAAAATATATTAAACCACGTAAACATATTCTGGTACAACCTTAAAATACAATTATGAACCTGAAGATGAGTAGAATATGGGAGCTTTAAGAGGGAAAAGGAGGCACTTCTAGCTTCTTAACCGTCGGGTCTGATGAGCTCTCTGCTTTCAGGAGTTGTGAACATTTGTGAATACCTACAAGTTGAGTCACACCCGACCATAAAAGGTGAAGAAACTCTACTCTTCTCTCTGTTCTCGAGTTACCGCGCAGCCGCCTCCGTCCTCGACCGCAGGGCTGTTGAACGCAGCTTACAGAAGAAATGTCTGCAAAGTCTTCTGTTTACGTAGCCTGTCCTGTTCTTTAGGAGTGGTACAGTTAAATGAGTGATCATAGTTAATATTTGACAAAGGCCATTGAAGCAAGTTTGTTTATTAATAGCAAGAAGTGTGTCACCAAAGAAATGTTGCGGCCTTAAACAATTACTGTAAGTACAATGAGCTGAAACTGTGACACTCGTGTGTGTTTTCTGAAGCAGGAGGAAAAGAGAAAATTACTGGAATTCTTTCTTTCTTCTGCACGAGGCGTGTTGAGACGCGTCACAGCGCTGCGGTATGAGGACGTGTGCTTATCTGACTGAAGCTTTATCTCTGTTCACTTTGAACCAACCATCATTTGGGCTGCTACAGACATAGGTTATTATTTTGAGTTTTCAATTTATTTTATTCTAGTTTTGACTATATTTTACTATTAGATAAGATAAGATAAGATAAGATAAGCCTTTATTGTCTCCTATAGGAGAAATTTGTCTTGATAAAGTTTTGATAACATTTCCCATTAACTCATGCTGTGGTGAATGACTTCTATACTGCACAATGCCCCATTGCATAATACCATATCAATTAACATAGCAAATATTGCACCGGCACATCCTATAACCTCAATGTTCAGTACCACAGTCATATTTAGTATACTTTTGTTTCAGTTGTTCAGAAAGTTAGTAGTACTTAATTTGAGTTTGTATATATTTAGTATTTAGAAATGTCTACATTACATTACCTACAAATTCAGACCCAAAAATTCATTCATTAGGCTGCGTGGCGTGAGCGTGTCAGCTGCGTGAGCGTGTCAGCTGCGTGAGCGTGTCAGCTGTGTGGCGTGAGCGTGTCAGCTGCGTGGCGTGAGCGTGTCAGCTGCGTGGCGTGAGCGTGTCGGCTGCGTGAGCGTGTCAGCTGTGTGGAGTGAGTGTGTCAGCTGCGTGGAGTGAGTGTGTCAGCTGCGTGGCGTGAGCGTGGCGGCTGTATGGCGTGAGCGTGTCAGGCTGTATGGCGTGAGCATGTCGGCTGCGTGGCGTGAGCGTGTTGGCTGTATGGCGTGAGCGTGTCGGCTGCATGGCGTGAGCGTGTCGCCTGTGAGCGTGTCAGCTGCGTGGCGTGAGCGTGTCAGCTGTGAGCGTGTCAGCTGTGTGGCGTGAGTGTGTCGGCTGCGTGGCGTGAGTGTGTCGGCTGCGTGGCGTGAGCGTGTTGGCTGTATGGCGTGAGCGTGTCAGGCTGTATGGCGTGAGCATGTCGGCTGCATGGCGTGAGCGTGTCGCCTGTGAGCGTGTCAGCTGCGTGGCGTGAGTGTGTCGGCTGCGTGGCGTGAGTGTGTCGGCTGCGTGGCGTGAGCGTGTCGCCTGTGAGCGTGTCAGCTGCGTGGCGTGAGCGTGGCGGCTGTATGGCGTGAGCGTGTCAGGCTGTATGGCGTGAGCATGTCGGCTGCGTGGCGTGAGCGTGTCAGGCTGTATGGCGTGAGCATGTCGGCTGCGTGGCGTGAGCGTGTTGGCTGTATGGCGTGAGCGTGTCGCCTGTGAGCGTGTCAGCTGCGTGGCGTGAGCGTGTCAGCTGCGTGGCGTGAGCGTGTCGCCTGTGAGCGTGTCAGCTGTGTGGCGTGAGTGTGTCGGCTGCGTGGCGTGAGTGTGTCGGCTGCGTGGCGTGAGCGTGTTGGCTGTATGGCGTGAGTGTGTTGGCTGTATGGCGTGAGCGTGTCAGGCTGTATGGCGTGAGCATGTCGGCTGTGAGCGTGTCAGCTGTGTGGCGTGAGTGTGTCGGCTGCGTGGCGTGAGTGTGTCGGCTGCGTGGCGTGAGTGTGTCGGCTGCGTGGCGTGAGTGTGTCGGCTGCGTGGCGTGAGTGTGTCGGCTGCGTGGCGTGAGCGTGTTGGCTGTATGGCGTGAGCGTGTCAGGCTGTATGGCGTGAGCGTGTTGGCTGTATGGCGTGAGCGTGTCAGGCTGTATGGCGTGAGCGTGTCAGGCTGTATGGCGTGAGCGTGTTGGCTGTATGGCGTGAGCGTGTCAGCTGTGTGGCGTGAGTGTGTCGGCTGCGTGGCGTGAGTGTGTCGGCTGCGTGGCGTGAGTGTGTCGGCTGCGTGGCGTGAGTGTGTCGGCTGCGTGGCGTGAGCGTGTTGGCTGTATGGCGTGAGCGTGTCAGGCTGTATGGCGTGAGCGTGTTGGCTGTATGGCGTGAGCGTGTTGGCTGTATGGCGTGAGCGTGTCAGGCTGTATGGCGTGAGCGTGTTGGCTGTATGGCGTGAGCGTGTCAGGCTGTATGGCGTGAGCATGTCGCCTGTGAGCGTGTTGGCTGTATGGCGTGAGTGTGTTGGCTGTATGGCGTGAGCGTGTCAGGCTGTATGGCGTGAGCATGTCGCCTGTGAGCGTGTCAGCTGTGTGGCGTGAGTGTGTCGGCTGCGTGGCGTGAGTGTGTCGGCTGCGTGGCGTGAGTGTGTCGGCTGCGTGGCGTGAGCGTGTTGGCTGTATGGCGTGAGCATGTCGGCTGCATGGCGTGAGCGTGTCGCCTGTGAGCGTGTCAGCTGCGTGGCGTGAGCGTGTCAGCTGCGTGGCGTGAGCGTGTCGCCTGTGAGCGTGTCAGCTGTGTGGCGTGAGTGTGTCGGCTGCGTGGCGTGAGTGTGTCGGCTGCGCGGCGTGAGCGTGTCGGCTGTATGGCGTGAGCGTGTCGCCTGTGAGCGTGTCAGCTGCGTGGCGTGAGCGTGTCAGCTGCGTGGCGTGAGCGTGTCGCCTGTGAGCGTGTCAGCTGCGTGGCGTGAGCGTGTCAGCTGCGTGGCGTGAGCGTGTCGCCTGTGAGCGTGTCAGCTGTGTGGCGTGAGCGTGTCGGCTGCGTGGCGTGAGCGTGTCGGCTGCGTGGCGTGAGCGTGTCGGCTGCGTGGCGTGTCCGTTTATATTCCAGCTCCCATGGTAACAGGTTAGAGCTGCACGCTGCCTGCATGACACACACGTCTCAGGAAACGCGTGCGTGCTAGAAATAGAACCGACGTCTATTTTTCACGCCACACGCCAGTGTGTTGGAAGAGTTTCAGACAAAATATAATAGAAAAGATGTTTATATGTCATTTAGACACAAATACATTTAATAAATGACATGTTGATGTTTGAAAGTCTCGAAGTTTTGACATAAATGCAGATATAATATAAATGTCATTTAAAAATTAAATAATTATTGATTTTCAAATACTGCACCTGTCAATACAGAACCAAATATTCTGGAGAATATTTCACCGTCAGTACTGCTGACGTCGTCTTTGCTGTAATCAGATCAGAATATATTTATGTGTAACATGAAGTATTCTACTGCTGGAGGTCATTTTATCAACAGGAAACATCCACGTGTCCAGACAAGACGAGCAGCAGCAGCAGCGCCGCGTCGGACACATTTCTGGTGTGCAAAGACATAGAAAACGCCACGCAACTGACACGCCACGCTCACGCCACGCAGCCGCCACGCAGCCAGTGTGTAGCCGGCCTTAGAATGAAAAAAAATTACAAAATTAAAAAAATTATTTGGTTGCTCAAATTCGATTAGTGAAATTCAGATCCAAAAAAATCAAGTTGAAATAATTCACATAGTAACATCCGGGCTACCCAGGACAGGACCAACTGACTGATTCATTTCTTAAAAACTTTTTAATATGTGAATTAACAGATAACAGTAGCCGAGACGAGGTGGCTAACCTTAGCATGCTAGCGCTAGCATGCTAGCTCGTTCTCAATGGCAAAAACACTGCTACAACACACACTAGTTCACCATAATCTCCAGAAGAACTACTTCCTGTCCCTGTTCTGCAGGTATTCCACGCTAAGGTGGAAGTGTTCCCTGTTTAGAAGAAGTCTCCCTGCTGATCCTGCCTTGAAGTTAGAGAAACTAACAGCTAGCTGATGTGATCTTACCGAGCTACTGAGCATGTGGGACTCACTACTAAGATGTTACAGCAGTGGGATGCCTCACTCTGTAGCTAAAACAGAGAGCTCAACACACAGGGTGAAAAGCCTATTCTGGTACAACCTCAAAATACAATTTTGAACCTGAAAATGAGAATAATATGAGCGCTTTAAAGGTGTGTTTGAGTGTTGACTATTTATGTCGTCCCCTGCATCACGGCAGAAAAATACCAGAAAAAAAACCCCGCGACATGCTTCCTGTTAGAAATGAACTGACGTAGGAAGGAAGGCGCTATCTACATGGAGTTCTACATGTAGATGAAAACAGAAGTAACTTTGTCATGTAACACCTGTCACTGCCCAATGTGAGTCAAGTGCAGATGTGAGGTGCGACAATCATAGATAGCTAAAACGTTTCTGAAATGATTTCCACTTCTGTTATTGTATGTAAAAAAGAAAAGTTTATTTTATGGATTTCACAATGCCGTAAACTCAAGACTCAAATTGGCACTCGACTCACATCGTGCGGTGACAACACCATCCAAGTGTTTTTTTATATCTCCATGTGTTAACTCTCCTGTTGTCCTCCAGTCAGATTTGACCCAAAAGTTTCTGTATCAGAAATGTGGGTTTTCTTTCAACCAAATTTTCAAAATAAAATAACGTGGATGGTTCCCTACAATGCTCTTCACAAGTTTTATTCAATTTCATGGCATTTGAAATTTTGTCTTATAAAAGAACGTTGAAAAAAGTGACAAAAACATCGGGTGGAAAAGCAACAAAAGGGTCGAAAAAGACGTCCCAAAACGTTTAAATAAAATTTTGAATTTTGACCCAGAAAAACAACGGAGAAGACAACACAAGGGTTAAAACCTTGTGTCGTCCTATAGGGTCAAATGTGACCCGTTTTCAAAGTTCTTTATATCAGAAATATGGGTTTCTTGCACCCAAACTGCCCCAAAATAACTTGGATGCATGATGTACGTTGTATGGAACCCGTATAACAATATATAACAATCTTCGCAGGTACAATTAATTATTACTTTCATTGGATTTTGAGTGTTTTATTCAATTTTATAGCATCTGAAATGTTACTATTAGTCAAAACAATTCATAATTTCTGCTTTTTTTAACTCAAAATTAAGTATGATGTCATTTAAATTAGGTTTAATGACCATGAATGTAAAAAAGTGTTGAGAAAAGTGCCAAAAAACGTTTTCAATTTTGAACAAATTCATGATGGACTGGAAGACAACACGAGGGTTAAACGGTTGTTAAGATATGAATAGTTTCTGTGTAATATCTCCTGTGATATGTGACTTCAGCCGTAATAACAACAATAACAACAACAACAACAACAATGTATTGTGTGAATGAAATGAATGATTGACTTCAGTTTATGACACTCAACAAATAAACAAAAAAACTTACTTTGGCTACTGACTTTTCTATATAGAGATTTTTTATCAATGTGTAGTTATGAAGTGTTATTTATCATAGTTAATGTGTGTTTTTCTCAACCAACCTTGTTTTGTTTACTTGCTTTTCAGGGAGCCTATTGTACGTGGACATTGTGTGTTTGTTTATTTATATGCAATTATATGTTATTTATACTTGTTTTAAGTTCTTACAAGCCAGAGGTGGAAAGTACATTTACACAAGAAGTGTCCTTAGGCATAGGCACGGGAAGTTGGGGTGCTGCAGGTGCTGCAGGTGTTGCAGGTACTGCAGGTGCTGCAGCACCCCCTAGTGGCAAAGTGTTAAAACGGCAATGACAGTAATATTATAGCTTATAAATATCTCTGGACGACATCTCTCACGACATTTTATATGTCATGTTTGGGTTGTGTTATGAAGAGAGGGATAATTTTAAAATTATGTAATTTTTTTGTGTGTATTGGCCAATCAGATTTGTCTTGACACGATTGCGATTCAGCCTACGCACAGGTGGCTTGTGTCCCGGAGGTAATAATGGTTGCCCCACAACCACAAGGTTGGCGAATCAATCCCAGGTCGTCCAGGCCGCATGTCAAAGCGTCCCTGAGCGAGCTGTATGTATAGTACAGCTGTGGTGATGGCGCAGTGGTTAGAACACATGCCTTTGGTGTGGGAGACCAGGGTTCGATTCCCACCATGATCCATCAACCAATGTGTCCCTGAGCAAGACACTTAACCCCTAGTTGCTCCAGAGGCGTGTGACCTCTGATATATAGCAATTGTAAGTCGCTTTGGATAAAAGCGTCAGCTAAATGACATGTAATGTAATGTAAAGCTGTCTGCTGCTCCTAATACTTAGGATGGGTTAAATGCAGTAAGAGAATTTCACTACATTGTACCGTGTGTATGTGACGATTAAGAATAAAATTTGATATTTTGAGCATGCACGCACGCTCACAGCCACACACAGCGACTTCACCGAGGTGGCACAGCTGATCCACTTAATAATAATAATAATAATAATGTGCCTCTGTTTACCAGTGTCTACTGCTGACTCCGAAAGGTCTTTCTCAGCTCTTCGCCGCCTGAAAACCTCACTCAGAGTCACTCAACTTTTTTTCTACTTCACTGCAATTCAGAGATAATAATCATTATCATTATTATTTACTGCTCTACGTGTGTTTAATAACTTTAGTTAGGCTACTAGGTACTTTCAGATTAATAATACAAAATATAATCAAAGTTATGATGTATTAGAATTGAATGAAGCGTATTTTACAATGATGACTGTTTATTTAAATGGAGTCTGGTAGGTTTGGTGATAGCTTGATTAATACCAGACCCCTGGTCTAAGTCTTAGACCAGGGGTCTTTATGCCAAGGACACCTTAACTAAAAGAGACCCCCTACTACGTATATATCCCATAAGTTGAGCTGCATATTAAACTGGGCCTATGTAACGCCTCCCGGGTGCTGGTCAGCGTCGACACTGTCCTGACTTAATGAAAACGTGCTGCCTTTCAATGCAGCAGCTCTCACCAGAAAGAGCGATAACGAGCAGCTTCCCAGAAGGCCGCAGTCTCACACCGCCCTCTACTGACAACAGGTAAGATAGCACATGTACTCAGAAAGGTGAAATGCTGCTGCACGTTATAATAACATTGACATATATCACACTTCACAAAACAAAAACTGTGATCATACATGTGTGTATGTCACACCTGCAATAACTTGTAGGGCTGCCTAAAGCCTTCACATATTTTATGCATAGAATACTAAGATATGTAAATATTCTCTGGGGCTCCTACACATACACAACTGTGACTGGACACATTCAAATCACACCTCTTCAAATAGTCTCACATTTCTCACCTGATAGATCATAATTTATACTTTATTAATCGTGCAAGGGGAAGTACTTGCTCGTTACAGGTTTATATGTTTTAATATGCTTGTTTTACGTGTTGGTGTTATAGATTATCTGATTTTAATGTGATGTATGTGCTGGTTTTAAGTGTCTGTAAGTACCATGAAAAGCGCTATATAAATAAAATATATTATTATTATTATTATTAATTGTTGGCATGATTGTATAAATCATGTTTTTTTTATTTTTAGCTTTTCCACCTTTCATTTTTTTGACAGGACAGCTATAGGTGAGAAAGGAGAGAGAGAGAGGAGGGGGGGGGGGGGGGGGGGACATGCGGGCAATCTTCACAGGTGGGACTTGAACCCTGGCCCTTCTGTGTCGAGGCATAAACCTCTCAGTATATGTGCGCCCGCTCCACCCACTGGGCCAACCCGGCCACACTAAATCCTGTGTTAATGTTAAACATGCATGTGGCAGAGTGATGACTTGTATCTGTGGATGACTACCTGAGTGACTACCTCACCTACGGGCCAGTCAGCCTATCATCACTGGGCATTTATATTTGCTAATAATATGTTAGATTAATGAAAAAAAACCTAAATAATTTGGAGTTACGGTTGGACTGCCGTTCCAGGGCACTTTCACGGGTAGAAGTAGGGTCGGGTACCGAAACTCGGTGCCAGTAGGTCCCCGGTTCCGACGTAAACGGTAGTAACGAGACCGAAAATGTCGGTGCCTGACTTTCCACTACACTCGACAGCAGGTAACGTTAGCCTAGCTTTAGCTAGCAGTGTGATTAAACACGGTTACCATGCCGACAGGTGACGTTAAACAGTGTAAAGTGTGACTGTATATCAACAGTCTGCTCTGCAGCGCAGCAGCTGCCGACGTCGGAAAAACACAGACGGTGCGTTCACTGAAACTGGTAACCTACAGCCTCGCGGTGCATTCACTGAAACTGGTAACCTAGAGCCTCGCGGTGCATTCACTGAAACTGGTAACATACAGCCTCGCGGTGCATTCACTGAAACTGGTAACCTACAGCCTCGCGGTGCATTCACTGAAACTGGTAACCTACAGCCTCGCGGTGCGTTCACTGAAACTGGTAACCTACAGCATCGCGGTGCGTTCACTGAAACTGGTAACCTACAGCCTCGCGGTGCATTCACTGAAACTGGTAACATACAGCCTCGCGGTGCATTCACTGAAACTGGTAACCTACAGCCTCGCGGTGCATTCACTGAAACTGGTAACCTACAGCCTCACGGTGCATTCACTGAAACTGGTAACCTACAGCCTTGTGGTGCATTCACTGAAACTGGTAACCTACTGCCTCGCGGTGCATTCACTGAAACTGGTAACCTACAGCCTCGCGGTGCATTCAAAGTTATTGTAAAATACCTTTTTCCCATCTGGTTGTTGTTTTTGTCGTTCAACAGCAATTTACTGGTGAAATAAGTTATTGTTTATTATACGTTATAGTTATTACATTACCATTAAATCATTTACTTTTGACCATATGGCCTTAGTAATAAACAATGTGTTCTTAAATGTCACCGACTGTTGTTTAGTCGGCCTATCCTTCTTGTTTCTTCTTCTTTTTTTAAAACTTTCTTAAAAAGTATCGGTTCAGGCACCGTTTTAAAAGTACCGATTTAGCACCGACCCAACCCTAGGTAGAAGGTGGTGAAAACACAGGTCACGAGTTGCCCTTATATGCAGATAAAAACAAAAGCCAGAACACAAATGACTCAAAGAAACACTTTTATTTTTCTGTTCAATATAGGCAAGTAAAGGCAGGTAAAGAAAAGTTCAAACGACTAAACAAGAGTTGAATAAATACAGCAGCACCTCGTCTGTCAGTGACGTTGGTTTGTGCTTTTCACAATTTTCCCAGGATATCGAGGCGTAGTCGTGGTATGGAGGGGTTGCAGTTCGGTGGGCTGGGGATCTCATCGCTGCTCTTTGCAGATGATGTGGTCCTGATGGCATCATCGGCCTGTGACCTTCAGCACTCACTGGATCGGTTTGCAGCCGAGTGTGAAGCGGCTGGGATGAGGATCAGCACCTCTAAATCTGAGGCCATGGTTCTCAGCAGGAAACCGATGGAGTGCCTTCTCCAGGTAGGGAATGAGTCCTTACCCCAAGTGAAGGAGTTTAAGTACCTTGGGGTCTTGTTCACGAGTGAGGGGACAATGGAGCTGGAGATTGGTCAGACAATCGGCGCAGCGGGGGCGGTATTACATTCTGTTTATCGCACCGTTGTGACGAAAAGAGAGCTGAGCCAGAAGGCAAAGCTCTCGATCTACCGGTCAGTTTTCGTTCCTACCCTCACCTATGGTCATGAAGGTTGGGTCATGACCGAAAGAATGAGATCCAGGGTACAAGCGGCCGAAATGGGTTTCCTCAGGAGGGTGGCTGGCGTCTCCCTTAGAGATAGGGTGAGAAGCTCAGTCATCCGCGAGGAGCTCGGAGTAGAGTCGCTGCTCCTTCACGTCGAAAGGAGCCAGTTGAGGTGGTTCGGGCATCTGGTAAGGATGCCCCCTGGGGGTCTCCCTAGGGAGGTGTTCCAGGCACGTCCAGCTGGGAGGAGGCCTCGGGGAAGACCCAGGACTAGGTGGAGGGATTACATCTCCAACCTGGCATGGGAACGCCTCGGGATCCGCCAGTCAGAGTTGGTTAATGTGGCTCGGGAAAGGGAGGTTTGGGGTTCCCTGCTGGAGCTGCTCCCCCCGCGACCCGACCACGGATAAGCGGACGACGATGGATGGATGGACAATTCATCAAGGCGTATAAAAACACGAGCCTAAATATATCAGCTTTCCTGGATTAGTGCATTTAACTGGCTCGTTCCCTTCTGACTTCATGCCTCAAATACAAATACATCAGAAAATGTTGTACAGTGCAAGACAATCCGATGATAAATCTAAAATTTGTAGATTATCTCGTCACATTTTTTACGACGGAGCTTTAGGGCCACACCAATGGAAAGAAAATTAAGGACGAAGATGTGTTATTTATTTTGCATTTCGAGAATAAAGTCAACATGACGAGAAGAAAGTTGAAATACTTTTTCAAGAATGAAGTCAAAATGACGAGAATAAAGTAAATTCTCAACATTTCGACTTAATTCTCGACATTTTGACTTAATTCTCGAAATGCAAAATAAATAACAAAATCTTCCTTCTTAATATTTTTTCATTCAACAGAGGCCGACATTCACAGTTTTAAAACAAAACAGAACTTCATCACCGGCTCCTTCACAGTGATCGATTCTACATCACATTTGATCACAATAAAAAAAATACTTCATATATTAAAAACAACATCCATTTGTAAAAAAACTGTAAATAAAAAAGTATATTTAAAATCCTCACATTCAGCCTAATAAGGATCACTTCATATGAAACACAGAGCACGTAAGTTCTATGAGGTCTTTGATGCTTTTCAGTATTTTTAATTAAAAGTTATTACTCAAAGTGAGGTTTAAAGACTAAAGGCTCTGACCCACCAACCAGACGGTTCTGACCACCAACCAGACGGCTCTGACCACCAACCAGACGGTTCTGACCACCAACCAGACGGCTCTGACCACCAACCAGACGGTTCTGACCACCAACCAGACGGCTCTGACCACCGACCAGACGGTTCTGACCACCGACCAGACGGTTCTGACCACCAACCAGACGGCTCTGACCCACCAACCAGACGGCTCTGACCCACCAACCAGACGGCTCTGACCCACCAACCAGACGGTTCTGACCACCAACCAGACGGCTCTGACCACCAACCAGACGGCTCTGACCACCAACCAGACGGCTCTGACCACCAACCAGACGGTTCTGACCACCAACCAGACGGCTCTGACCACCAACCAGACGGCCGACCGGCGGCTGTAAAGCCAGTCGGACTGATCCGTCTCCCTGAGTCGGTCCAAAAAGTTCCTCAGAACACACCGAAGAGACGCCGACTTGAGCGTACGTTCTGCACGTGCGCGAGACGTAATACGTCTCCATGACAGCAGGCGGCGCTAATCTGGATTGTCGACCAAAAAATGAAAACCGGCAGCTGATTGGACGACCGCGTCACGTGGGTGTGGCTGCTCCCCGACCATAACGGCGTCTCGTTCAGAACACGATCTCATATTCTACTAAAATATTTCACCGTGACGTGTTTCTGAGAACATGTTGAGGAGAAATCGGCCGTGCAGTTGCTGAATCTGTCTTCATCTCAGATCAACAAAGGTCAGATTAGAAGATCTTCATCAGATTCTGAGAGGCTGCCCACCCTCCGATTCAACAAGTCAAATCGTCCCAGATGAAGGCCGACGGCTCCTCCGACTGACGACGGCACGGAACACGGCGACCAGACTCGAGTCACCGACCTCGCCAGACTGTCAGACGGCCAATTATCGGGTTGGTGGGTCAGCGCCTTTATGTAACCTGTGTGTAACTCACATAATGTGTATATATATATATATATATATATATATATATATATATATCTAATACTGTCCTACTTTAAAATAATTGTTCTCAACATTTCGTGACATGAGCTCATTCCCTTTCCTGCCGAGAATAAGAGGATCTCTTTGTCAGCCAGGAGACAGTTAGCTTAGCTTAGCATAAAGACTGAAAACAGGAGGTTAGTTACAGGTAGCCTGGTTTTGGTTAAGGTTCTTTATGTGTGGTTGTCTACGGAACTATTGCCAATACCAAATAAAACAAATGAGATATAATGTGTCAATTAGTGAGCTTTAAAGGTGCCGGTAGGAAGTAGTTTAAATAACGTTCATTGAGTATTTCCATTCTATGCTACGTTATAGTACCCTGGAAATCCAGAGTTCTAATTAGCTCAGCGAGTCCCTCTGGCATTGAGTAATGATGCTCATTAACTATGCCCTGGTAGCCGAGCTGCACCAATCACATCGCTGTATCTGATGTAGGCGGGCCAGAGGCGAGCTGCACCAATCACATCGGTGTATCTGATGTAGGCGGGCCAGAGGCGAGCTGCACCAATCACATCGGTGTATCTGATGTAGGCGGGCCAGAGGCGAGCTGCACCAATCACATCGGTGTATCTGATGTAGGCGGGCCAGAGACGAGCTGCACCAATCACATCGCTGTATCTGATGTAGGCGGGCCAGAGGCGAGCTAAACAGAGGACAGTTTAATCTACTAGTTAGCTCCGCTGGTAGCTAAGCACATGGGGCTCTGGATACGTCACCCAGTGGATTGTTGTGATTGGTCGTAGTGTTATCCAATTTTGCGTGCAGTGAGATTTTCAAATGCACGCGTGGTGCCGCCCCTCGAGTTGGGCCGTTTTCATTACTCAGTGCCAGACTCTTAATCTTTCAAGTTTGGGTCTGGACTTTTTTTGTTCCTGTGGGTCACGCGGGATGGGAGTCGATTTCAATATTCTTCACGTGCAGGGCCTGAGATGAACACCTGAACACGCTCCAAATGCATGTGAATTTTGCCATTTTGTCGGGTAACCAATGAGAATTGAGCGATTCAGTAGCCTGCATGCACACGGTTAAAACGCAGGTCTTTACTTTGAATGGGGGTAGCGTGCACAGCGGCCTGACCAATAACTGATCCCTTGGGTACTCCACAGGTACCTTTCTATATCCTGACAAGGTATTATTAATTTGTACACTCTGCTGTCTATACCTCTTATCATCCAGTAACCAGGAAACATCACTGCCTCTATCTCTGGAACAAGAAAGTTTAACACCACCAAACACAAGCTACTTCTTATATTTGGAGAATGTGTGACATGCACCAACAACACCAAGACAAATTCCTTACTTTGCAATAAAAATAACTTTTAGAATCTGATTCTGAAGCTCTGAACTGGCCGGGATTTTGGGGAACAGCTGACTGTTTCTCCGTGAAATGAAGTTGCCAGCAAGATCTGTAAACGATCTGAAGGAAAAAAATCATTGTGAAATATAAATTCTACTTGTGCTACATTGGGGGGTAATGTCACAGAAGGCCTACTCCTTAAAATGCACTTTGAAACGACTTTGAATACCTAATCGCACTACGAATTCAGCTGAAAAGTTGTCAGCTCTGATATAAAGTAGTTCAAACTAGCTCCACCTCAAGCTACGACAGTACAATGCTGCTTTAACTGGTTGATTGATGGCAGTTTGGGGGTTCACTATCCCTAATCTGAGATAATTTAGCATCTAATATAGATATACGAGTTCGAACCCTATGTGATTTTAACAAAGTGAAATGATTATTTTTCTTAAAAGTCCCACTTCAGCGGGAGTTCCAGATGAAATTTCTGGGAACTTGGAAAATTCCGACTTCCCAGTTCAACTAGAATGCACCATTAGACACAGCTTTGAGCTAAATGCTCATGCATGTATGTAGGGTTACGGTGACTACATGTTAGCATCTTCCTGAAAAACCAGGATCCTTGGAAACTTGCAGCTTCCCCTGTTGAAGTAACAAGCTTCTCTTTTAAAAACTCTTTTAAACTGACACAAAACTTCTCAGACGTTCCTGCATTGAGAAAACCATGAACTGTTAATATTAATGGTCAGAGCATCCGGTTCGGCGAAGTGCTGCAAATACGGAAGTGCCTTAAACCTAGTCTGGGTGAACCAGTCTGATCTGCTGGTGATGTGATGTCTCCCAGCAGCTCAGGCTGGAAACCTGTACGTTTATCTCTCCTGCTTCTGTTACTAATCTGCAGGAACCAATCACAGACTGGCTTATCCACCTGGTCTGTATCTGTATTCTCTCTGAATTCCTGCAGGGGGAGACTCCTTAAACCTGCATTCTGTCTGAATTCCTGCAGGGGGAGACTCCTTAAACCTGCATTCTCTCTGAATTCCTGCAGGGGGAGACTCCTTAAACCTGCATTCTATCTGAATTCCTGCAGGGGGAGACTCCTTAAACCTGCATTCTGTCTGAATTCCTGCAGGGGGAGACTCCTTAAACCTGCATTCTGTCTGAATTCCTGCAGGGGGAGACTCCTTAAACCTGCATTCTGTCTGAATTCCTGCAGGGGGAGACTCCTTAAACCTGCATTCTCTCTGAATTCCTGCAGGGGGAGACTCCTTAAACCTGCATTCTATCTGAATTCCTGCAGGGGGAGACTCCTTAAACCTGCATTCTGTCTGAATTCCTGCAGGGGGAGACTCCTTAAACCTGCATTCTGTCTGAATTCCTGCAGGGGGAGACTCCTTAAACCTGCATTCTGTCTGAATTCCAGCAGGGGGCGACACATGATGTTGCAAAAGGAGGTCTGTTTCTATAGAAGTCTATGAGAATGTGAGCCACTTTTCACTTGATTTATTACCTCAGTAAACATCTTCATAATGAGTTTATGGTCTCAATCGCTAGTTTTAAGTCTTCTGCAACACAGAATGAAGTTCATTTTTTAAATTATGGTCTCGTTGATTTTAAAATCGGCAATAAAGTGGGGGGTGTTTTAGGGCGTGGCTATGATGTGATTGCCAGTGAAAGTGTGTAACATAACGTAGAGTGTAAGGGCTCCTCCTTCTCGTCTAAAATCCTCACATCCTCAACCAGGACGGCTGCGCCCGTAACGGCAAACTCGACGACTCGTAGCAGATCTCCACCAACCAATGGGTGATGTCACACATGCTCTGTCCATTAATATATACAGTCTATGGAGAAAACATTTCCCAGAAATAAACATTTAAGCTAGTGACACATTCATAGATAACACAGAAGCAGACTGATTTAACCCCAAGCTACAGGATAGAATATTTTGTGTTTTTTGGTTAACTTGGTTAATAAAGAATCAGCACCGATGTGATTACGATGGTTATTTCAATGATTTGGGTACAACGCAAGTGCAGCCCACAGCGATTTTCACGAAATACTTTTTCAGCACGTATTTGCCTGTGCTACTTGGGCACGGAGTCTTCCTCAGAACCATCAGCTTAGCGATCACAGGGACGGAGTTGTAGCTCTTGTCTTCATGCTTGTTGATGATGCAGCCGCTACAAAGACACTCAGCGATGGCGATCTCCTGAGGAAACCTGTCGTCTTCTCGGGTTATGCTGACGGGAAACAATCAGACAAAACAGACATCAAATATCAGAATCATTCATGTTTGATAAAATGTTTCTTCATTCCCATTTGAAGCCAGATGTCCTGTGTGATGATAAAGTGCTTGAAAGGAACATATGAACCAAAGACAGTTAAAGAAGTGGACCATCAGGTCCCGTCGCTCTGGACCGAGACCAGTGAAGTCTCTTTCCCGGTGATGGCCGAGCGTTACTGCGCAGCCTCAAACTGAGCTTGATGACGTAGATGTGACGTGAGCAACGTGTCTGAACGTTGTAAGTCTTCTGGTAGCTGTGCCAAGAGAAATCTCAATCATTCCCAATCTATCAGAGACGGAGAGCGTAGGTATATGTAAGGAGATAACATAGGCACAGGCTAATTACTGATCACTAAAATGATAGTTAACATTAGTAATTAAACTAAACAGCTGATGTAAGTCCAAACTGCCTGCGAGCTTCTCCTGTACTGTACGGTAATTCCTCTACTATGAGACAGTAAGTCTCGTGGTTATGACCCAACCGTTAGCCTGTTTTTATAAAAACGTCTGCTACGGAGCCATAACGTGAGGTACAAGGTAACGGAGCCTTTTATACATCGTCGTGTTTCTTTAGAAATAAACAACGGACAAATCAAGTCTTTACACGCTTCAGATGTAAAGTTATTGGCTGTCAAAGTGACGCCAGAATGAATGGAAGTCAATGGGACGCTAACGGGAGGCGATGGCTTGGGTAGCATCAAAACGGACAAGTTCACATTTATTTAGAAACATTAAAGGTATAGTTCGTAGTTTCTGTCTCCCCCGTGAGGAAATCTAAGTAATGACAA
Organism: Gymnocephalus cernua; assembly: GCA_023631565.1. Classification (NCBI taxonomy): domain Eukaryota; kingdom Metazoa; phylum Chordata; class Actinopteri; order Perciformes; family Percidae; genus Gymnocephalus; species Gymnocephalus cernua. Next base: position 907,329 of record CM042426.1, on the reverse strand, counting down.
CAACAATGTCGGCGTGTCCACATTAGAGTCCATTAAAGGTGCTCTAAGCGATGTGATGCGTTTTTTAGGCTACAACATTTTTTTTATCACATACAGAAAACTCCTCACTATCTGCTAGCTGCCTGTCCCCTGAACACACTGTAAAAAACATCTCCTCACTATCTGCTAGCTGCCTGTCCCCTGAACACACTGTAAAAAACATCTCCTCACTATCTGCTAGCTGCCTGTCCCCTGAACACACTGAGGATGGATACCCGAGCCTGATGGGACCCGATGGGACCCGACAGGCCGAGCCGGGCTCGGACAGATATTTAGAAATGATGTTCTGGTTCGGGTCTGGCTCGGTCACATCAGCGCGATAAGGCGTTGAACATTTAAAATTTAAAGCAGATTATTATGTAGGTAATGGGCCTGTTTCACCTGATACAAAGGCTAGTTGTTGTGATTAAATAAATACATTTAAAATATTACCCAAACATCCGTCTTCATGTGTGCGGAAACTAACAATAACTAAATATCTGAGTACTTCTTCTAAAACTGCAGTATTGTTACTTTTAGTTACAGTAACTACATATCTGAGTACTTCTTCTAAAACTGCAGTATTGTTACTTTTTGTTACAGTAGCTAAATATCTGAGTACTTATTCTAAAACTGCAGTAATGTTACTTTTAGTTACAGTAACTACATATCTGAGTACTTCTTCTAAAACTGCAGTATTGTTATTTTTTGTTACAGTAGCTAAATATCTGAGTACTTATTCTAAAACTGCAGTAGTTTTACTTTTAGTTACAGTAACTAAATATCTGAGTACTTCTAAAACTGCAGTATAGCTACTTTTAGTTACAGTAGCTAAATATCTGAGTACTTATTCTAAAACTACAGAAGTGTTACTTTTAGTTACAGTAACTACATATATGAGTACTTCTTCTAAAAACTGCAGTATTGTTACTTTTAGTTACAGTAACTAAATATCTGAGTACTTCTTCTAAAACTGCAGTAGTGTTACTTTTAGTTACAGTAACTACATATCGGAGTACTTCTTCTAAAACTGCAGTATTGTTACTTTTAGTTACAGTAGCTAAATATCTGAGTACTTCTTCTAAAACTGCAGTATTGTTTCTTTTAGTTACAGTAACTACATATCTGAGTACTTATTCTAAAACTGCAGTATTGTTACTTTTGGTTACAGTAGCTAAATATCTGAGTACTTCTTCTAAAACTGCAGTATTGTTACTTTTAGTTACAGTAACTACATATCTGAGTACTTCTTCTAAAACTGCAGTATTGTTACTTTTAGTTACAGTAACTAAATATCTGAGTACTTCTTCTAAAACTGCAGTAGTGTTACTTTTAGTTACAGTAGCTAAATATCTGAGTACTTCTTCTAAAACTGCAGTATTGTTACTTTTAGTTACAGTAACTACATATCTGAGTACTTCTTCTAAAACTGCAGTAGTGTTACTTTTAGTTACAGTAACTACATATCTGAGTACTTCTTCTAAAACTGCAGTAGTGTTACTTTTAGTTACAGTAACTACATATCTGAGTACTTCTTCTAAAACTGCAGTATTGTTACTTTTTGTTACAGTAGCTAAATATCTGAGTACTTATTCTAAAACTGCAGTAATGTTACTTTTAGTTACAGTAACTACATATCTGAGTACTTCTTCTAAAACTGTAGTATTGTTACTTTTTGTTACAGTAGCTAAATATCTGAGTACTTATTCTAAAACTGCAGTAGTTTTACTTTTAGTTACAGTAACTAAATATCTGAGTACTTCTAAAACTGCAGTATAGCTACTTTTAGTTACAGTAGCTAAATATCTGAGTACTTATTCTAAAACTGCAGTAGTGTTACTTTTAGTTACAGTAACTAAAGATATGAGTACTTCTTCTAAAACTGCAGTATTGTTACTTTTAGTTACAGTAACTACATATCTGAGTACTTCTTCTAAAACTGCAGTAGTGTTACTTTTAGTTACAGTAACTAAAGATATGAGTACTTCTTCTAAAAACTGCAGTATTGTTACTTTTAGTTACAGTAACTAAATATCTGAGTACTTCTTCTAAAACTGCAGTAGTGTTACTTTTAGTTACAGTAACTACATATCTGAGTACTTCTTCTAAAACTGCAGTATTGTTACTTTTAGTTACAGTAGCTAAATATCTGAGTACTTCTTCTAAAACTGCAGTATTGTTACTTTTAGTTACAGTAGCTAAATATCTGAGTACTTCTTCTAAAACTGCAGTATTGTTACTTTTAGTTACAGTAACTACATATCTGAGTACTTATTCTAAAACTGCAGTATTGTTACTTTTGGTTACAGTAGCTAAATATCTGAGTACTTCTTCTAAAACTGCAGTATTGTTACTTTTAGTTACAGTAACTACATATATGAGTACTTCTTCTAAAAACTGCAGTATTGTTACTTTTAGTTACAGTAACTAAATATCTGAGTACTTCTTCTAAAACTGCAGTAGTGTTACTTTTAGTTACAGTAACTACATATCGGAGTACTTCTTCTAAAACTGCAGTATTGTTACTTTTAGTTACAGTAACTACATATCTGAGTACTTCTTCTAAAACTGCAGTATTGTTACTTTTAGTTACAGTAACTAAATATCTGAGTACTTCTTCTAAAACTGCAGTAGTGTTACTTTTAGTTACAGTAGCTAAATATCTGAGTACTTCTTCTAAAACTGCAGTATTGTTACTTTTGGTTACAGTAGCTAAATATCTGAGTACTTCTAAAACTGCAGTATTGTTACTTTTAGTTACAGTACCTACATATCTGAGTACTTCTTCTAAAACTGCAGTAGTGTTACTTTTAGTTACAGTAACTACATATCTGAGTACTTCTTCTAAAACTGCAGTAGTGTTACTTTTAGTTACAGTAACTACATATCTGAGTACCTCTTCTAAAACTGCAGTATTGCTACTTTTAGTTACAGTAGCTAAATATATGAGTACTTCTTCTAAAACTGCAGTATTGTTACTTTTAGAAACATACAGTTTAAGCCATATAAACTTCCCACAACTTCAATATTTTACTACATATCATGACGTATTATTTTAGATATTTACGTCATCGTGAATGTCTGTTAACAACTAATCTCCGTCATCATGATGCGGTTATTGAGATATCACGCACTGTGGGTGATTCTGCCATTTTTCATAGCTAGAACAGTAAGTTTTCCCATTTATATCATGTTTCTATTGTGGAAAATGTCGTTTCACTATGTTGTTTACGTGGGTTAGGCCACCGCACATCCTAATAACCCCCCCCCCCCCCCCCCCCCCATAACGACCCGCAGCCCGGCAGTCTCCTTAGGATAACATGGGGAAACTCGACCCCCTACCTGGTGGACTCACATATATTTTCATCTTTCTAAAACTGCTTTTCCATATCTCACCTCCATAAATGATTGTATAAACACAGATATGTGTGCATTTACTTAAAATACATGGAGTTACAGCCGGGTCGCGTGCCGACATAGACATAATATACATAGACATATATAGATATAGACATATATAGATATAGATATAGACATATGTAAACATAGACATATGTAAACATAGACGTAAACATAGACACATGTAAACATAGACACATGTAAACATAGACATATGTAAACATAGACGTAAACATAGACACATGTAGACATAGACATATGTAGACATAGACATATAGATATAGATATATATATAGATATAGATATAGATATATGTAGACATATACTGTAGATATAGATGTAGACATAGACATATGCCATTATAGCCTGTTTTGCTTTCCATGTAAACAACCATGTAATATGAAAGTCTGGGATTGTGGAGGACACTACATGGTCTACTGGATAAGCATGTAGTCAAACTTCCAAATGAAAAACACTCATTAATAATCAAATAAATGTAACCGCTAATGAAGTCTACATCTGGTTTATCGCCTGTAACTCGGCGATAAGAGGAAACAACAGGAAGATATGTGGCTGGTTAACATGCTCTATGTGTTGACCATGTGTCATCACTGCACTCAGAGAAAACTCGTCCCGGCTCTCCCCTACTTCTTCCCAAACTGTTATTAATGATGATGATCAGTGAGCATGTTTGTCCCCCCGCGGTCTCCGTAGCGGCATGTTTCGTCACTTACTTGTACTTCCACGGTGACAGGGAGCGCTCGTTCACTTCTCCGTTTTTGACCGCCTGCGCGCACTCCGACGCGTCCTGCAGGTTTTTAGGGACGCCCGTGTTCCAGTATTTCTTCTCAAACCTGGCGACCTTATTCTTCAGCTGGACCTCCGTGAGGCACCTGCATCCCCTCCCAGCAGCAGCAGCAGAGGGAGGTGAGTGGTGGCTGTGTAAGAACAGCAGCGAGCAGAGGGAGAGCTAAAACACAGTCAGAAAGAACAGCATGTTTAAAACGCCGAGGCTGAGACTGTTGCTCCAACTTGATGAGTGAGAGCGCGCACGGTGGTTACCATGTGCAGGCTGGCCCATCTGGTCATCTTGAGAGAGATGGAGAGGTCCGAGTGTGTTTGTGTGTGTCCATCGGCCCCGCTATATATATAGCCTACATATATATACACATACACACTGATAAGCATATGAAGGCTGCAGGCGTCCCGATGGAACAATGTTTTCATTCATTTTACTGAATCACTGCATCAGAGAGAGAAACATCAGCATCATGACCCCGCCCCTCCGAGATGGGCGGGGTTTCTCATTAATGAGAGAGAGAGAGAGAGAGAGGTAGGTAGATAGATAGATAGATAGATAGATAGATAGATAGATATATTGATTTTACCACATCTCAAAGACATTCAGTTTAGTGTCACAGAGGAGCGAAGAAACTATGAGATATTCAGATTTAGGGCACCTGGGTGGATCACCTGGTGGAGCGTGCGCCCATGTGTAGGGGTTACTCCTGCACGCGGCGGTCGGGGGTTCGACTCCAACCTGCGGCCTCCCCCAAATTTATGTGTCCATTAAAGGTGCTCTAAGCGATGTGATATGTTTTTTTTCACATACAGAAAACATCTCCTCACTATCTGCTAGCTGCCTGTCCCCTGAACACACTGTAAAAAACATCTCCTCACTATCTGCTAGCTGCCTGTCCCCTGAACACACTGTAAAAAACATCTCACTATCTGCTAGCTGCCTGTCCCCTGAACACACTGTAAAAAACATCTCACTATCTGCTAGCTGCCTGTCCCCTGAACACACTGTAAAAAACATCTCACTATCTGCTAGCTGCCTGTCCCCTGAACACACTGTAAAAAACATCTCACTATCTGCTAGCTGCCTGTTCCCTGAACACACTGTAAAAAACATCTCACTATCTGCTAGCTGCCTGTCCCCTGAACACACTGTAAAAACATCTCCTCACTATCTGCTAGCTGCCTGTCCCCTGAACACACTGTAAAAAACATCTCACTATCTGCTAGCTGCCTGTCCCCTGAACACACTGTAAAAACATCTCCTCACTATCTGCTAGCTGCCTGTCCCCTGAACACACTGTAAAAAACATCTCACTATCTGCTAGCTGCCTGTCCCCTGAACACACTGTAAAAACATCTCCTCACTATCTGCTAGCTGCCTGTCCCCTGAACACACTGTAAAAAACATCTCCTCACTATCTGCTAGCTGCCTGTCCCCTGAACACACTGTAAAAACATCTCCTCACTATCTGCTAGCTGCCTGTCCCCTGAACACACTGTAAAAAACATCTCACTATCTGCTAGCTGCCTGTCCCCTGAACACACTGTAAAAAAACGCGGTCTCTGTAGACAGCCCAGGCTCCACAAATGCCAACAAAAACAAACTGCGCCAACCTGCACCACCAAACATAACAAACAGTCTTCCAGCCAATAGCCATCACCACAGCAGCGTTAGCACGTAGGTACCCAACATCGCTTAGAGCACCTTTAACTTACTCAAAAAATTATTATGACTTTAACCGAGCCCGACTGACGACAGCACCTTTAATCACTTTGACCATATGAAATTCTACGTATATAACTGTTTGTCTTGTCTGTGTTGTTGTTTACATATTTTGACACTCATAGCGGACCTGTGAGTTGAATTACGAGGTGTTATCATTGTGTAGTCTTTGTGTTTTCATCCACTACTGTTGCTGTGTTCTCTATTTAAAAATGCTGAATCTGCCATCAGGAATGTGGATTCCTCCTGTTTTCAACCCCGTCATGTGCTATTCCTGTAGCTACGTGCACATGTTGACTTTGACCCAGAGCCGGAGCGGCTCACACAGCGTGACGACTGGGTTCTCCTGTGATGGCATGTCTTTAATATCTCCTCCCCTCTCTGAAACCTGGCATGTATAAATGCTACTGCAGCTGTATTTAGACACACAGAGGAAGCACAGATTTTACTCCTTCGTGTTTCGATTACATTTCACAATATCAACAAAGTCAAAAGAGGAAGTAAACACAGACACACTGCAGAAAGATGAGCAACTTTTCAAACTAGAGTAGAGATTTATCTGATGGCTGTATCTGTGTGTTTCATAATGACTTGCTTTGTGCATGACTTTGCATTTCCAGTAGACTTTATATAGTTACTAGTTGGCTACATATCATCTGTGTGCAACACAGACTTAACTCGACTGCTGTCACTTTCACTTTTTGTCTCCATCCGGTTGAGTTGCTTTTATTTGCTGCTGCAACAATTTCATAATCATTGAGTACGTTTACATGCACACCAATGCGCCATGAATATGGAGCGTCTACACCAGTTCATGTATGAATATGGAGCGTCTACACCAGTTCATGTATGAATATGGAGCGTCTACACCAGTTCATGTATGAATATGGAGCGTCTACCCCAGTTCATGTATGAATATGGAGCGTCTACCCCAGTTCATGTATGAATATGGAGCATCTACACCAGTTCATGTATGAATATGGAGCGTCTACACCAGTTCATGTATGAATATGGAGCGTCTACACCAGTTCATGTATGAATATGGAGCGTCTACCCCAGTTCATGTATGAATATGGAGCGTCTACCCCAGTTCATGTATGAATATGGAGCGTCTACACCAGTTCATGTATGAATATGGAGCGTCTACACCAGTTCATGTATGAATATGGAGCGTCTACACCAGTTCATGTATGAATATGGAGCGTCTACACCAGTTCATGTATGAATATGGAGCGTCTACCCCAGTTCATGTATGAATATGGAGCGTCTACACCAGTTCATGTATGAATATGGAGCGTCTACACCAGTTCATGTATGAATATGGAGCGTCTACACCAGTTCATGTATGAATATGGAGCGTCTACACCAGTTCATGTATGAATATGGAGCGTCTACACCAGTTCATGTATGAATATGGAGCGTCTACCCCAGTTCATGTATGAATATGGAGCGTCTACACCAGTTCATGTATGAATATGGAGCGTCTACCCCAGTTCATGTATGAATATGGAGCGTCTACCCCAGTTCATGTATGAATATGGAGCGTCTACACCAGTTCATGTATGAATATGGAGCGTCTACACCAGTTCATGTATGAATATGGAGCGTCTACACCAGTTCATGTATGAATATGGAGCGTCTACCCCAGTTCATGTATGAATATGGAGCGTCTACACCAGTTCATGTATGAATATGGAGCGTCTACACCAGTTCATGTATGAATATGGAGCGTCTACACCAGTTCATGTATGAATATGGAGCGTCTACACCAGTTCATGTATGAATATGGAGCGTCTACCCCAGTTCATGTATGAATATGGAGCGTCTACACCAGTTCATGTATGAATATGGAGCGTCTACCCCAGTTCATGTATGAATATGGAGCGTCTACCCCAGTTCATGTATGAATATGGAGCGTCTACACCAGTTCATGTATGAATATGGAGCGTCTACCCCAGTTCATGTATGAATATGGAGCGTCTACCCCAGTTCATGTATGAATATGGAGCGTCTACACCAGTTCATGTATGAATATGGAGCGTCTACACCAGTTCATGTATGAATATGGAGCGTCTACACCAGTTCATGTATGAATATGGAGCGTCTACCTCAGTTCATGCAAACACAAATGTAACATTTCAAGCCAATAGGAATACTTTGAATTGATGGTGGTGGTAAATATTCATGAAAAAGGACACGTTTGTGAACGGGCAACACAGATTTTGATAATGAACAAATAAACACGTTACACACTGGGACTTGAATGCCTTCAGGAAGCCCGGCAGGTAAATGTTTTTGGTATTGGAAGGGATTTCCAAAGTTGCATCATCATCATCATCTTGTACTGTTGTAAAAACTGTCTCTGTGGCAGCCGACAGCAGAGGCACTTTGGTTTATGAAGCAACTTTTATTACAGCTTAACTCAAAGCGCTTTACATTTTACACTTTACAAGACTACATATAAAACTATAAGCATGAAGATAAGAGCAAATGTAAATGAAAGACAATCTACAACAACAACAACAACAACAAAATGGATTCAGCATCTGAAATCTTTCATGTAAAATTAACAATTCCACGTTGTGTTTTTCAACAGATTCTCCCATCTGGTGCAATACGGACGCTTGGTCAGGCGCCTTCGTCGATGTTACCAGTCCCTCCAGAAAAGACAGAGTTTTTTTGTGATTGTTGCGGCAAAAATCCTCGATTATGCGGCACGTTTTCTTAATAAATGTGATGGAATATGCGGAATATTTATGCAGTTTTATGCGATGAAATTGCGGGAACTTGCAAAAACTGCAGTTTGATGAAAAAGAGAAAACAAAGTGATTCCCCCCCAACACCGTGTTCTCACTAGGAGAAATTACATCAATTTTATTTGTAAAGCACTTTTCATAAAAGAATCTCAAAGTGCTACAGAAACCACATTACAAGTAAGGAAAATACAGAATAACACGAGGAAAGAGGAGGAGACTCTGCTCAGTACAGTACAGAGTACAGGGTGGGAACAGGAAATAACACCTCGGCAACAAGCACATACAACATGATTCAACACATGACTTGCACCAGGGGAGGGGAATGGGGGGGTGGAGGTAACCCAGCAACAGGCAAGCAGCCATCCGGTCCTGCAGCCGACAGATGGCGGTGGTCACAGACCCGCTGGTCAGACTGGGGGGTAGTAAAAAAGCGGCGTATCTGACTCTGGTGAGAGTCGCTTAGCCTGGCATCCCAACCATTGGTGCCTTCAGTCCGCAGGATGCCGTAGCGTTAACACAGCAGGTTGCCATGGAGACGACCTTGAATAGGTCCCGAGCAGAGTCAACAATCAGCAGGTGTCTGAGGGAGGTTGGGGAGGAACGCCAGAGCGTCTCTCTGCAGTGCTCTTCCTGGGGGAGTTGTTGTTCCAGCAGCGGCCTTGGCCGAGGCCAGTGCTGGATAAGGGGGCCG
>CM042426.1:867941-892941 GCA_023631565.1 Gymnocephalus cernua | reverse complement strand
AAATACACTACACCACTGCTTTTTCTCGATCAACTGGCGCGTTCGTCCAATCGGCTGCCGGTTGACGTCCCTGGCCCCTCCCCCTTCTGCTTCGTAGTCAAACTGGCGCCCTTTTTAGCGCGAGTAGGGTCCATCGTAAACGCTGAACTTTTGACCGTTTTCAGGGGGTCATCCTGGTACTTTCAGTGAGTCATCTCCACGATATATATACTTAAAACTAAATGTTTGAAGTATACACAGCCTTTTTTTTCCCCAGGAAGTGAGTTCTGCTCCCCCGGGTTGAAGGCTCTGTGTTTTATGACCCAAACATCCACCTCGACCTCCTCCCCACGCGGTCCACAGTGTTCATATACAGCAGCAGTCAACGTAGCGCATACAGTAATACATAGGTCTAATTATTACAGTGATTAACTTCTCGTATCAGAATCAGATTTATTGGACAAATATACTTACTGTACATACGCAAGGAATGTGACTTTGGTAGGAGTTAACTCTCTATACATAGACAAATAGACATGTAGTAGTAAACATTCAGTAGACACATAGTAATATAGACACATACTGTACAATAGAGACAACCATATACAGTATCGGCACATATCAACATAATATACAAATAAGACATAATATCAAGACAAGTACACGTGGAGTGGGATGCAAAGTTCAAAAAGTAACAGTGCAAAGTAGTGTGCAAGATGCATGTTGTGATGATAAGTATGTGATGTGTAGAGAAGTGGTCAGAGTAGGGGGTGACCCCACTTCTCCACGGTTCAGTAGAGTGATGGCAGTGGGAAAAGAAGCTGTTCTCATGTCTGGTTGCTGTACGAACAGCTCACGAGGACAGCCTGTCCAGATTACATCTCCACCCCCGGCCTGGGAATAGCCTCGGGATCCCCCAGTCAGAGCTGGTTAATGTGGCTCGGGAAAGGGAAGTTTGGGGTCCCCTGCTGGAGCTGCTGCTCCCGTGATCCGACCCTGGATGAAAGGATGCCTTAAAGCCTTTAATGTTAACATTTGTAATGTACCTTTGTTCCTCTTTGTGGTCCTTGTTCTTAGCTTAAAGTCTATTTCTGTGTCAGCACATTCAGAGCAATGGAAAACCCAGAGTCACATTCCTTGTGAGTGTTGTCATACTTTATATAGATAGCTAGATTTGATCTCTTCCTCCAAAACTCACCCACAACAGAAGTACTTTAAACCAACCAGACAAGGGTGAGGAGAATGCACAAGACAAAAGGTAGATCCTGTTCTTCCCTCAGACTCACCACCCAGAAACAGTCCCACGGACGCCATCTCTGCAATAACAATAATAATAAAGTACTTCTCCCTGGCTCTATGTATTACTGCTCATGGGTAGCCTAAATGGGCATTCACACCTTAACATGAAGTCTTTTACTGTTATATGTCAACAACATTCAACAAGACATTTTCACCCGGCTATCCAGTGTTTAGATCTGTTGTGGTATGTGTGCAAATTAGCACCTACGTAATTAGATCATGCACCGTTTGCCCATGTTAGCAAATGATTTCAAACAACTTGTAATACGTTTTTTGTTTGCCTTGATGTACGTAATCAACTCAGTAATTTTCATGGTGATATGTAAAGGTGAATTGTTTTACCCCTATTCACGTGAGAAAACGAATGACTAGGCGTATGAATAGGCTATATTTAGGTCTTTCATATCTTCCTCCAAAAGTCACCCACAGTTTGTTGCATCAGTGCTACACTTCTGATTTGTAGCACTGATGCAAACACAAGTCAAAGCAGTGGCGCAGGCCGAAATAGCTTTTTGATCCAACTTGGCTGGACGGGCCAGTGAGTGAGTAAAGTGGGTGGGCCAGTGCCTACACGGCTGAGTCAAAGAGTAAACTACCCGATGCTTTCAGGACTTTTTTCAAATTTCCAGACAGGACTTTTGGCAACATTCCCAGTGAAACTTCTCTCCAAGTATCACCGGCAGGGAAGGAAGTGTTTTTGTGTATACTGACCCAGAAATTGAAAAACCAATTGGAATAAAGTTTGTTCCTGCACGCCTCCACCTGCAGCGAGAACGAAAGCAGTCTGATGCTATTTCCAGACAAACAAACACGCAAAGCAAACAAAATGATGTGTAAATAAAAAACATGTAAATGTCAAATGATACAGGGGGCTCTTACTCAATCAGTGGGAGGATTTACCCAGACGCTACCATTACCTGGACTACGGCCTGCTGTCCTTCGTGCCCACATAGCAGACATTCCTTCATGTCAGTCAATCATCAATCATGCCAGTGGGGTGATGCAACGTCACGGCCGTTTCCTCCTCTTCAGTATAAATGTGTGCCGCCTGTATTTAGACGCACAGAATGAGCTCACAGGGCTGGCACAGCTTCCTCTATTTGTAGATTACGCAACATCTGTTGATGAATACAGTAACAAGTATTATTATTATTATTATTATTATAGTTTATTTAGATAGGGACAGATACGCTTAAAAAGTCATCTGATGTATGTATCAGTAGTGACACTAGTAGGGCTTTTGGTTAAAAAAATTAAAATACAGATTAGCATTATTCAAAATAAGATGGAATGAAATGAAAAAGGAAAGAAAGTATACAGAGAAAGCACAGTGTAAATACCTAACATGAGACCAATATTGTTCCTGAATTAGCCACAATTTGGGTATTACTGTACATACTGTACATATCTGTATATATGGTACATTCAGAATATCCACATTTATTCTGTTTTTCTTATATATTCTGTTAATACACTGCATATATCTATTCTATTCTATATCTATACTATCTCTATATATATTATTCTTACTACTAGTAAATGGACTGTATTTATATTGCGCTTTTCTAGTCTTAACAACTACTCAAAGTTTCTTTTACATAGTACAGGAACCATCCACCATTCACACACTTGCCAGACATTCACACTCCAATGCGCAGCATCGGGGGCAACTGAGGGTTCAGTGTCTCGCCCAAGGACACTTCGACATGGGACTGCAGGGCCGGGGATTGAACCACCAACCGCTCTACCACTGAGCCACAGCCGCCCAATGTTAATGCTACTACACTGCACATATCTGTACATGTTGTTCATACATTGTTGATATCACACAGCCGTATTTATTCTGCTCTTATAACACTGCAGTATATATCTTGTCCTGTCTATGCACCACCTGTCTGTACCTGTATATCACATGTTGCACTTTTCTGCCTTTTTTTTGCACTTCTGGTTGGACGCAAACTGCATTTTGTTGTCTCTGTACTTGTACTCTGCACAATGACAATAAAGTTTAATGTAATCTAATCTAATCCAAAATGCAAGTTCGTCTTAATGGGAAACAACCTTACATCCTTCTCAAAATAAAAAAAACAAAAGTGTAACAATGGTGTTTATGGAGGACTTTTGTTGCCTCATACCCATTTCCTCGTTTATGACGCTACACAGTGTTTGTGATATGAAGGATTTGTGATATCTAACCCCCTCATCCTCACCCAGATGACAACTTGTTAATTCCATTTCCTCAAAATGTCCCTACAGATAATTAACTTCCTGGTCTGGCAGTGTGAGTCACTGAACCTCGGAGCAGTCACCTTGTAGTGTACTTTGTTGGGATAATGGGCCGTTGGCAAAGGAGCCTCATGCAGTTTTTTTTTTTTCAATTGCTAACACATGACGTGAATTATTTAAACAGACACACACACACACACACACACACACACACACACACAGAGAAACCTCTTCTCAAGTCTCCAAAAGTCTAAACAACTTTTCCGCTTTTCACACATTTTGCAATTCAACATGTCACTTTCTAACTGCTGTGAACACGGTTCTCTGCATCAGACACAACAATCTGACATAAAGTCACGTGTTTGCCGTTTCAGAACACAGCCAGTGAGCTGATTGGCCAATACGTGTGCCACCTGGCCAATCACCTCAATGGTTCGTTGTTACCACTCCAATCAGGAAGTAAGCACTATGGAAAGACCACAGGTGAGCCAGATGAGCATCTTTTTTTTTTCAGTTCAGTTTTTTGTTCAGTCCAATGTAAATATATCAGCTGCGCATATGTTGCTCTGACTTGTTTAGTGAGAAATAAAAATAATTATGTTTCAACTGTGTGTGTGTGTGTCTGTGTATGTGTGTGTGTGTGTGTGTGTCTGTGTATGTGTGTGTGCCCGTGTGTGTGTGTCTGTGTGTGTGTGTCTGTGTATGTGTGTGTGCCCGTGTGTGTGTGTGTGTGTGTGTGTCTGTCTGTGTGTGTGTGTCTGTGTCTGTCTGTCTGTCTGTGTGTGTGTGTGTCTGTCTGTGTCTCTGCAGTGATCCAGACAATGAGGAAGAAGAGCAAGCAAATGAAGGAGAGCCCACAGGAGAGGAAGAGCCCGCACTCCCTCCAGAAAAACGTGATTATGCGATCGCATAATTCAACGCATAATCAGACAAAGTCTGCATATTTATGGGGGGGGGGGGGGGCGCATTTCTTCAAATACGCCGCATAAATTGCCGATTTCCGCGCAAAATATGCGGGTCTTGCATGATTTCATAATCCCCGCATTTTGCAAAAAAGTCACATATATCTCAGCAGAAAGTTGAAAAATGTTGTTTACGTCACACAAGAGCAGCCATTTTCCCCTGTTGCCATGGGAACGTTATGAAGTGATGTGATTTCGCCTAGTGAGAACACGGTGTTTTGCAAGTTCCCGCAATTTCATCGCATAAAATTGCATAAATATCTCGCATATTCCATCGCATTTTTTTTAAGAAAACGTGACGCATAATCAAGGATTTTTGCCGCCTCAACAATCACAAAAAAACTCTTCCGTTTTTCTGGAGGGACTGCAAGTTACCACGAGAGTAGTTTAACGATTTAACTGGCGCTGAAGAGGTGAACAGCCCGGGTGGATATACTGCAGAGGTGATGAATGGAGTGAGCTGCAGCTGTGTGGAAACTGCAGGAGTGAATGGCCACGCCCCTTAACCAAGATCCTCCACAGCCGCGCCTCCCGCAGCCTCAGGTGCAGACGAACACAACACAGAGACAACAGAGGCAACAGAGGAACAGGGGAACAGGGGAGAAGGAGCACACACACGCAGGAAGGGAGAACACAGCCAACCCATCACAGCAGGAGAGGCAGATGTCGCCTGTACCACCAGACCTTGGACTCGGCCGTCTCGTCTCCAGCCCACTACGGACCCACAGTTCCCCCACTACAACTCACTCACTCGGTTCCAAAGAAATATTTTTCTTTTTTTGCACTAACTCCAGTGTCTGCGTCTGAGGTCTGTCCCCCCCCCCACCCTGACAGTTCTGGTTGCAGAGCTTAATTCTGCAGGATTTATGACGTATTTTGCAGTTTGGGTGTGTGGATTTGTGAATTGTGTTATTTTGATAAAATCCAAACCAAAGATGAAATATTACAAAATGCAATATTACTTCAGGCCCTGGAACAATACCCTGATGATCATAGCCGGGATACGCCTCATAAAGGGGTTATTCAGGGCCACTCATTAATTCAGAACCACTGCAAATGCACTACACCAAACACATTTATTACCAAACAAACAACAAATTTTCTCGATTTATGGATTAGTTCTTGGATCTATAAAATGACATACAATTGTGAAAAATGTGGATCAGAGTTTCCCAAAAAAGTCCAAGATAAACGTCCTCAGATGTCTTGTTTTGTCCACAACTCAAAGATATTCAGTTTCCTGTCCCAGAGGAGAGAAGAAACTAGAACAATATTTTCATTTAAGGAGCTGGAATCAGATCATTTAGATTTGTCTTTGTATTTCCAACCTTTACTGCGATACAATGCAACCGTATCTCAGGTGGTTTTAAATCACTGGAAGCACTGGGATGTTTTTGTGACTCAACAAAACTTTGTTGCTTTTCACGACCTCTGGATGGAAGCCAGCTGATATCAGCTGAGAAAATCGTCAGCTGGGACGCAGACGTATCCTTCCTAACGTAAAACCTCTCGGACAACCTCTACAGACATCCTGCGTACCAGGGACGAAAGGGGTGTGTGTGTGTGTGTGTGCGTGTGTGCGTGCGTGCGCGTCCTTCAGATACATAAGAAAGGGTTACCATGGTAACTCGCAGATCCATCCTGCCTGAGTTTTTGTTTTTTTTGTCGAGTTGGATGCCAAAAATCGTAGCAGATATTTTAATACAATTACTGGAAGGGCTGCGCCTCAACTTGACATTTTGTGACTCACGCTCTCGTTACTCTTCTGGCCCCCGGAGCGATCAGCTGATTGCTGCATTCGTCAGATGTGATGTCATGGTGTGTTTCCCAGAGTAAAAATATATTCAACTCGAAGGAAGCTGAAAACATTCTGTTGCTAAGGTGTAGGTCCAGTGATGTCACACAGGACGAGGTGTGTGTGTGTGTGTGTGTCTGTCTGTCTGTCTGTCTGTGTGCATGCGTACGTGCATGTGTGCGTGCGTGCATGTGTGCGTACGTGCATGTGTGCGTGCATACGTGCATGTGTGCGTGCGTGCATGTGTGCATACGTGCATGTGTGCGTGCATACGTGCATGTGTGCGTGCGTGCATGTGTGCGTACGTGCATGTGTGCGTGCGTACGTGCATGTGTGCGTGCATACGTGCATGTGTGCGTGCGTGCATGTGTGCGTACGTGCATGTGTGCGTGCATACGTGCGTGCATGTGTGCATACGTGCATGTGTGCTTGCATACGTGCGTGCATGTGTGTGGTACATGATCTCGGTAAGCAGTTTGATAACATTGTAGTAAATATTTTCCGTGCATCACTTTTCCCGCTTCGGTTCCCCTACAGGTTGGAAGCGGAATTGTCCATTACAGTACATCACAGTATATTACATTACATTACATTACAGTATATTACATTACATTACATTACAGTATATTACATTACATTACATTACAGTATATTACATTACATTACATTACAGTACATTACAGTATATTACATTACATTACATTACAGTATATTACATTACATTACAGTATATTACATTACAGTATATTACATTACATTACATTACAGTACATTACAGTATATTACATTACATTACATTACAGTATATTACATTACATTACATTACAGTACATTACAGTATATTACATTACATTACATTACAGTATATTACATTACATTACAGTATATTACATTACAGTATATTACATTACATTACATTACAGTACATTACAGTATATTACATTACATTACATTACAGTATATTACATTACATTACATTACAGTATATTACATTACATTACATTACAGTATATTACATTACATTACATTACAGTACATTACAGTATATTACATTACATTACATTACAGTATATTACATTACATTACAGTATATTACATTACAGTATATTACATTACATTACATTACAGTAAATTACAGTATATTACATTACATTACATTACAGTATATTACATTACATTACATTACAGTACATTACAGTATATTACATTACATTACATTACAGTATATTACATTACAGTATATTACATTACATTACATTACAGTACATTACAGTATATTACATTACATTACATTACAGTATATTACATTACATTACATTACAGTATATTACATTACATTACATTACAGTACATTACAGTATATTACATTACATTACATTACAGTATATTACATTACATTACAGTATATTACATTACAGTATATTACATTACATTACAGTACAGTACAGTACATTACAGTATATTACATTACATTACAGTACATTACAGTATATTACATTACATTACATTACAGTATATTACATTACATTACATTATATTAGATTACAGTACATTACAGTACATTACATTACAGTATATTACAGTACAGTACATTGCATTACAGTACATTACAGTACATTACATTGCATTACATTACAGTACATTACAGTACATTACAGTACAGTACATTACATTACATTACAGTACAGTACATTGCATTACAGTACATTGCATTACATTACATTACAGTACATTACATTACAGTACATTACAGTACAGTACATTACAGTACAGTACAGTACATTGCATTACAGTACATTACAGTACATTACAGTACATTACATTGCATTACATTGCATTACATTACAGTACATTACAGTACATTACAGTACAGTACATTGCAGTACATTATAGTACAGTACATTACATTACAGTACATTACAGTACAGTACAGTACATTACAGTACATTACAGTACAGTACAGTACATTACAGTACATTACATTACATTGCATTACATTACATTACATTACAGTACATTACAGTACAGTACATTACAGTACATTACACTACAGTACAGTACATTACAGTACGTTACAGTACAGTACATTACAGTACATTACAGTACATTACACTACAGTACAGTACATTACAGTACATTACAGTACAGTACAGGTAGCGCCAGCTGTAGTTCGAATGAGAAAACCGAAGTGGGAAAAATTCTCTAATGTTGCTTTATGATACCAGCAGACAAGCTCGGGGCGCCCGGGTAGCTCAACTGGTAGAGCGTGCGCCCACGTACGGAGGCTCAGTCCTAGACGCAGAGGCCCAGGGTCCGCCCCCCCCCCCCCCCTCCCTCCCCTTTCGTGTCCAAGCTGTCCTATCAAACAAAGGCCTGAAAATGGCCAAAAAAATAAACTTAAAAATAAAAAAAGACAAGACTCAAGTAAAGTAGGCCTACAAGTACTTCAAGATTTGTACTTAAGTACAGTACTGGAGTACATGTACTTAGTTACATTCCTCCACTGCTTATGTCTTTGATTAGACATGTCTGATGTCATGCTAACTGCAGAGGTTGGGTCTGTGACTATACTCCCACGGGAGTGTTGTGAATGATTGCTGACCTATGATTTCTTCTTCATCTGAGACTGAACTGCACGGAGAAGAGCTGAATCACATCGCTGCTGAGTCAGGAAGGGAACTTGAGGCGCTGACACATCAACCCATCTGGCAGTCTGGGGTGGTCGGTGACTCGTGTCTGGTCGGTGTGTTCCGTGCCGGCCTTCATTTGGGTGAAGGGACTGCAGGGAGTATGTGTCTCTCTAGGGGTACTCTGGAGGACTGCAGGGAGTATGTGTCTCTCTAGGGGTACTCTGGAGGACTGCAGGGAGTATGTGTCTCTCTAGGGGTACTCTGGAGGACTGCAGGGAGTATGTGTCTCTCTAGGGGTACTCTGGAGGACTGCAGGGAGTACGTGTCTCTCTAGGGGTACTCTGGAGGACTGCAGGGAGTACGTGTCTCTCTAGGGATACTCTGGAGGACTGCAGGGAGTACGTGTCTCTCTAGGGGTACTCTGGAGGACTGCAGGGGGTACGTGTCCCCTTAGGGTTACTTTGGAGGACTGCAGGGGGTACGTGTCTCTCTAGGGGTACTCTGGAAGACTGCAGGGGGTACGTGTCCCCCTAGGGGTACTCTGGAGGACTGCAGGGAGTACGTGTCTCTCTAGGGGTACTCTGGAAGACTGCAGGGAGTACGTGTCTCTTTAGGGGTACTCTGGAAGACTGCAGGGGGTACGTGTCCCCCTAGTGGTACTCTGGAGAACTGCAGGGGGTACGTGTCCCCCTGGTGGTACTTTGGAGGACTGCAGGGGGTACGTGTCCCCCTGGTGGTACTTTGGAGGACTGCAGGGAGTACGTGTCTCTCTAGGGGTACTCTGGAGGACTGCAGGGAGTACGTGTCTCTCTAGGGGTACTCTGGAAGACTGCAGGGGGTACGTGTCTCTCTAGTGGTACTCTGGAAGACTGCAGGGGGTACGTGTCCCCCTGGTGGTACTTTGGAGGACTGCAGGGGGTACGTGTCCCCCTGGTGGTACTTTGGAGGACTGCAGGGAGTACGTGTCTCTCTAGGGGTACTCTGGAAGACTGCAGGGGGTACGTGTCTCTCTAGGGGTACTCTGGAAGACTGCAAGGGGTACGTGTCCCCCTGGTGGTACTTTGGAGGACTGCAGGGAGTACGTGTCTCTCTAGGGGTACTCTGGAGGACTGCAGGGAGTACGTGTCTCTCTAGGGGTACTCTGGAGAACTGCAGGGGGTACGTGTCCCCCTGGTGGTACTTTGGAGGACTGCAGGGGGTACGTGTCCCCCTGGTGGTACTTTGGAGGACTGCAGGGGGTACGTGTCTCTCTAGGGGTACTCTGGAGGACTGCAGGGAGTACGTGTCTCTCTAGGGGTACTCTGGAAGACTGCAGGGGGTACGTGTCTCTCTAGGGGTACTCTGGAGGACTGCAGGGGGTACGTGTCTCTCTAGGGGTACTCTGGAAGACTGCAGGGGGTACGTGTCTCTCTAGGGGTACTCTGGAGGACTGCAGGGGGTACGTGTCTCTCTAGGGGTACTCTGGAGGACTGCAGGGGGTACGTGTCCCCCTAGGGTTACTTTGGAGGACTGCAGGGGGTACGTGTCTCTCTAGGGGTACTCTGGAAGACTGCAGGGGGTACGTGTCCCCCTAGGGGTACTCTGGAGGACTGCAGGGGGTACGTGTCCCCTTAGGGTTACTTTGGAGGACTGCAGGGGGTACGTGTCTCTCTAGGGGTACTCTGGAAGACTGCAGGGGGTACGTGTCCCCCTAGGGGTACTCTGGAAGACTGCAGGGGGTACGTGTCTCTCTAGGGGTACTCTGGAAGACTGCAGGGGGTACGTGTCCCCCTAGGGTTACTTTGGAGGACTGCAGGGGGTACGTGTCTCTCTAGGGGTACTCTGGAAGACTGCAGGGGGTACGTGTCCCCCTAGGGGTACTCTGGAGGACTGCAGGGAGTACGTGTCGCTCTAGGGGTACTCTGGAAGACTGCAGGGGGTACGTGTCTCTCTAGTGGTACTTTGGAGGACTGCAGGGGGTACGTGTCCCCCTGGTGGTACTTTGGAGGACTGCAGGGAGTACGTGTCTCTCTAAGGGTACTCTGGAAGACTGCAGGGGGTACGTGTCTCTCTAGGGGTACTCTGGAAGACTGCAGGGGGTACGTGTCTCTCTAGTGGTACTCTGGAGAACTGCAGGGGGTACGTGTCCCCCTGGTGGTACTTTGGAGGACTGCAGGGGGTACGTGTCCCCCTGGTGGTACTTTGGAGGACTGCAGGGAGTACGTGTCTCTCTAGGGGTACTCTGGAGGACTGCAGGGAGTACGTGTCTCTCTAGGGGTACTCTGGAGGACTGCAGGGAGTACGTGTCTCTCTAGGGGTACTCTGGAAGACTGCAGGGGGTACGTGTCTCTCTAGTGGTACTCTGGAAGACTGCAGGGGGTACGTGTCCCCCTGGTGGTACTTTGGAGGACTGCAGGGGGTACGTGTCCCCCTGGTGGTACTTTGGAGGACTGCAGGGAGTAGGTGTCTCTCTAGGGGTACTCTGGAAGACTGCAGGGGGTACGTGTCTCTCTAGGGGTACTCTGGAAGACTGCAGGGGGTACGTGTCTCTCTAGTGGTACTCTGGAGAACTGCAGGGGGTACGTGTCCCCCTGGTGGTACTTTGGAGGACTGCAGGGGGTACGTGTCCCCCTGGTGGTACTTTGGAGGACTGCAGGGAGTACGTGTCTCTCTAGGGGTACTCTGGAGGACTGCAGGGAGTACGTGTCTCTCTAGGGGTACTCTGGAAGACTGCAGGGGGTACGTGTCCCCCTGGTGGTACTTTGGAGGACTGCAGGGGGTACGTGTCTCTCTAGGTGTACTCTGGAGGACTGCAGGGGGTACGTGTCCCCCTAGTGGTACTCTGGAGGACTGCAGGGGGTACGTGTCCCCCTAGTGGTACTCTGGAGGACTGCAGGGGGTACGTGTCCCCCTAGTGGTACTCTGGAGGACTGCAGGGAGTACGTGTCTCTCTAGGGGTACTCTGGAAGACTGCAGGGGGTACGTGTCCCCCTGGTGGTACTTTGGAGGACTGCAGGGGGTACGTGTCTCTCTAGGTGTACTCTGGAGGACTGCAGGGGGTACGTGTCCCCCTAGTGGTACTCTGGAGGACTGCAGGGGGTACGTGTCCCCCTAGTGGTACTCTGGAGGACTGCAGAGGGTACGTGTCCCCCTAGGGGTACGTAAGATGTTTTTTCAGTTCCAAGGCTGTAGTTACTTCTACTGTCGCTTCTTTCAAAGTTTTGTCACTCTTTTTTGAAGGATTTGTCGTGTGTTGTGACATATTCTTTCCTTTCATCATTACTTTGTTCAACTGTCTTTCTTTTCTCAAAGTTTTTTTCTGCTTTCTTTCAAAGTTTGTCACGTATTTGAATTTTTTTTTGTCCCTTGTGTCGCCCTAGTGTTGCCTTCCTTCTTTCTACTGTGGTTTTTTTCTAAGTTGTTATTAATATTGTCGAGCTATTCTTACTTCTTTCTTTCCACCGTCTTCTTCCAAGTTTTTGTCTCCTTTTTCCATCATCATTTAAACATCTTCCAGGTCCATGGCTGCTGTTCAGTAGATCTGTCGCTGACAGCGCAGTATTCTTCCTCTTTATACTTTTTTCTCTACCAAAGATTATTTGCGCTGGTCAGGGGGTACAGGGCTTAAAATCACTGTTCAAAGGGGGACCATTACTGAAAAAAAGCTTGAGAACCAGTGCCATAGAGAGCCCATAGGGACGTGAATACTGTATATATACAATATGTATATATATTGTTAAGTGAACTATTCCTTTAACCCTCATGTCCTATAGGATCAAATTTGACCCGTTCTTAAAGCTTCTATATCAGAAATATGTTCTTTTTAACCAACTTACTCAAAAAATGAAGTACAATTACAAGTACTCGATTACTATTTTCATTGAATTGTGGGTATTCAATTTTATAGCTTTTAAGAAAAATGTAAATGTTTTCAAAACCTGACTAAACTTTGACATCCACACATCTTTCAAAATTAGATATAATCTCCTAGAAATGAGATTTATTGACCATGAATTCCAAAAAACACGTGTAAAACTAGTGGTAATAAGTTATTGTTAGTGAAACATAGCACCGAAAACGTTGAAAGAAAGTGACAAAAACGTTGAAAAGTGCAGAGAGAAAAACAAGTGACAAAAACGTGTCAAAAATATCAACAAAAAAGTGGTAACTTTGACCCAGAAGGACAACAAGCGCGTGGTCGACCTGAAGGGTTAACTTTCTTTGGAAAAGTTTCCTGGATATTTCTGAGCCTGTGAAACTCTCCAGCAGATGTGACTCATAGGAACACACTGACTGTTACGCCAGCACAGTTTTCACTTTGAAAAAGAGCTTATGACGTTGGAGGGAAATAATGAGACCCAGGAACAGGACCGGATCAGACTTTCTGCTGTGCACTCGGAGGTACATTTGTGTTAATCCCCTTCAGCGTGTCACTGAGGCCGCTGCAGGTCGGGATTACCAGCTGGGCCTGCAGGGCACTCTGAAAAACAAGACTGTCACAGCCAAGGTGCACGAACAGGAAAACAGGAACACATTCATCCTCAGTCGCATCCACGTCCTGCACATAATTAGTTTAAGTTGCATGCCTTTATTGTCATTGTACTTTACAATACAGCGAAATTAGGAGCGCTACTCCACTGGGTGCATGCAATAAATACAAGAAATAATCCTTACAGGACATATAAAAGTTTAATTTAATGTATTAATTTAATGTCTTTTTAATTAATTTAATTTATTTATTAATCCCTAGTGGGGAAATTACAATTTACTTTGTGTTTGTAAGAACAAAACATGCACAAATGGAGAGTTGTCAGAGTGAAGGCCTCAGTCGGTGCCTTGCTCAGAGGCCCTCGGCAGTGCCCAGGAGGTGAACTGGCATATCTCTCCAGCTACCAGTCAACACTCCGTACTTTTGGTCCTTACTGGGACTTGAACCAGCGACCCTCTGGTTCCCAACACAACTCCCTGTGAGATACTGCCACCCCTGTTTTTATGTATAGTTTCTGTCTTACCCAAAAAGTAACAACAAAACAGTTTGTGCTGTAATTCAAAAACCGTGGGTCCAAACGGCAAGAATATAATGATCACAAGAAAGATAAAAGTCTGGCGAACGCAGTGATGTGGTTTTTATGTTTGTGGTGTCAAATATACGCGACTCAGAGCCGGTAACAAACAGGGAACCGTCTGTGTACTTCCACATATTTGTTTTCATTGTTTCTATCGGCAGTTGGTACGTAGGGAGCCAAAAGTTTAGGTCCGGTGGATTCCGTAGTTACATGTCTGCGACCGGCACAAAACTTCCTACATTTTGACCAACAATGATGTATGAAGAGTGAAAACTGTAGGGGAGAGAGAAATTAGTTTGGAGAAAATTCAGAGAATCGAAACCCCTCAGGTGGCCGAACTGGACGCCGAAGGTGGAGCCCCTCAGGCGGCAGAGCAGGACCACGAGGGCTCCGAGGCAGCCTGCAGCGAAGGCAAAACCCCTCAGGCGGCCGAGCACGACGGCGAAGGCGATATCCCTCTGGGGGCCGACGGCGAAGGCGATATCCCTCTGGGGGCCGGCGGCGAAGGCGATATCCCTCTGGGGGCCGGCGGCGAAGGCGATATCCCTCTGGGGGCCGACGGCGAAGGCGATATCCCTCTGGGGGCCGGCGGCGAAGGCGATATCCCTCTGGGGGCCGGCGGCGAAGGCGATATCCCTCTGGGGGCCGGCGGCGAAGGCGATATCCCTCTGGGGGCCGGCGGCGAAGGCGATGTCTCACTCGAGGCCGGGGGAGAAGGTGACATCCCCTCGGAGGCCGGGCAGGCGAAGGGCCAGCTGGGGAGCCAGACAAGTCAGCCGGACTGGAGACAGGCGACGAGACAGCCGGACTGGAGACAGGCGACGGGTCAGCCGGACTGGAGACAGGCGACGGGTCAGCCGGACTGGAGACAGGCGACGGGTCAGCCGGACTGGAGACAGGCGACGGGTCAGCCGGACTGGAGACAGGCGACGGGTCAGCCGGACTGGAGACAGGCGACGGGTCAGCCGGACTGGAGACAGGCGACGAGACAGCCGGACTGGAGACAGGCGACGAGACAGCCGGACTGGAGACAGGCGACGGGTCAGCCGGACTGGAGACAGGCGACGGGTCAGCTGGGCCGATGACAGGCGCAGAAGTGGGCCGGACCACTGACAAAACACGGGGGGCAGGAATCGGTCGGACCGCCGACAGGACACGGGGGACAGGAATCGGCCGGACCACCGGAAAAATTCAATTCATTCAAAAACCGTGGGACCAAACGGCAAAAATATAATGATCACAAGAAAGATAAAAATCTGGCGAACGCAGTGATGTGGTTTTTATGTTTGTGGTGTCAAATATACGCAACACAGAGCCGATAACAAACAGGGAACCGTCTGTGTACTTCCACATATTTGTTTTCATTGTTTCTATCGGCAGTTGGTACGTAGGGAGCCAAAAGTTTAGGTCCGGTGGATTCCGTAGTTACATGTCTGCGACCGGCACAAACTATTCCTACATTTTGACCAACAATGATGTATGAAGAGTGAAAACTGTAGGGGAGAGAGACATTAGTTTGGAAATATTTCAGAGAATCGTACCACATCTCCCCACTCTGTCCTCCACTCTAACTATGAAGATTGCGGCCCCATACACACACATTGGAAAATCTGAAACGGTCTGAAAACTGGACGATACGTAAACCGTGATTTGGTAGAAACCGTGCTTGATATCAGAATACCCATTGAGACCAATAAAGGCCAAAGTCTTGTCTTCGGTTTAAGCTTTTAATCATGTTTCTACATTAAAGTATGGCGATGCAGCATGGCCCCAAAGACGGGTTGTTTTGAGCGATGTTAAGCTATTTACCGAAGATTTCCCATTAAAGTCTATGGGAAATTTCGCAACGTTTTTTACCGATTTTGTGAAAACCGTGCGGCAAATCTCTTAGAAAAGTCATAGCACGCCGTTCCCGCTCATTACACACGTTTTGATGTATTTTGTGTGCATGTGTTGGCAACGCTCCGTGACTAGTAGCGGGACAAAAATGTGGCGGAATAATAATAAGTATGCAGGATAATAGCAGCAATCGGCAGAATGAATAAGAAATTTAAAATACAAACTGTACAAGAGAAATTAAACACAAAATGCTGTTAGTTCTGCAATATTTGATCATAAACCAAAGTATTTAACAAATTATAATGTTGACCAGACGATGGCGCTAGAGGAAAAGATAAGATTAATGTTATTACAGTTGTGGTATTACTACTTTAATTTAAGTAAAATATCTGATGAGTGATCCAGTGGAGCTGCTCAGTGGGTAGCAGGTCAGACTGTGGTTGGACTGGGCAGCTTCCAGGTATGAATGGGGAACTGTGGGAATGTGATCAGGTCGTAGATGCAAAGGAGAAATTGTTCTCAATCGACTTACCTGGATAAATAAAGGTTCCCCAAAAAAAGCAAAGAAAATTCCCCAAATAAAATGAATACAAATTTGTGTATCAGAACTTGTTCCTTCCTTCTTCTCGTATTAGCTTTTGCTGCCTCAGTTGTTATTTCACTCAGTCCCCCCCCACAGCTCCAAGCATGTCTAGGGAAAACTCTCCAGACTTGTCATTCCCCGTACATCCACCAGATGGCCTCAAACTTTTGCACTAGTCACAGTGACTCTCAAATTTGCTCACATGTTCCTCATTACCCCTCATAGTATGTATACCAGCCCGTTGCTTTGGGCCTTTTGCTTTCAAGCCCGACTTTTTGCTCTCCTGGCTCCTAAATTCATTTATTCCTTCATTCAACCTTTAAAGTGCTCATATTCTGCTCATTTTCAGATTCATATAATTGTATTTAGAGGTTGTACAAGAAAGGTTTAATTTTCAGAAAACACCATATATTTGTTGTACTGCACATTGCTGCAGCTCCTCTTTTCACCCTGTGTGTTGAGCTCTCTGTTTTAGCTACAGAGTGAGACATCTCACTTCTGTTCCATCTTTGTAGTGAGTTGCACATGCTCAGTAGCTAGGTAAGGACTACTAGCCAGTCAGAAGCAGAGTATGAGGGCGTGTCCTGACAGTACCTAGGTAAGGACTACTAGCCAGTCAGAAGCAGAGTATGAGGGCGTGTCCTGACAGTACCTAGGTAAGGACTACTAGCCAGTCAGAAGCAGAGTATGAGGGCGTGTCCTGACAGTACCTAGGTAAGGACTACTAGCCAGTCAGAAGCAGAGTATGAGGGCGTGTCCTGACAAGTTTGAGAACCATGGTCTACAGGGTGCAGCCACTATCAATTATAATGTTGCTAAGTAAATATGAGTCATAATTGCTGCTCGAACAAATGACCCAGTTACATACTGACCTCTGAACTGTAGGCAGAGCATCTGAAGCATCTTCTCTCAGGCAGGTAACCACCAGCTGACAGAAAGTGTTCAGGTGACATTCCTGTCAAATTCCAGCCTGTCACGCATCCTGCTGCAGCCGTGTCTGATCCACCACAGGATAACGCCAGCACGCCAGCTGCAGTTACAGTTGTACCAGTTCTGTCTGAAGTTTGAACTGCATGTGCAGGCTACCCCAGAAGATTACTGGTACCCGTGGATGTGATATCATATTTCTATAGTCGGTTGTTTTGTCTCTATTGAACTTTATATACTGGATTAACCCTCCGACGTGCAACTTTTAGTTTTTCTGGGTCAAAATGTGAACTTTTTTACAATGTTTTGGACATCTTTTTTCGACACTTTTGTTGCTTTTCCACCGATATTTTTGTCACTTTTTTCAACAACAAATTCTGCACCTTTTGACATATACCACGTTTCTTTATGAAGATAATTCTTTGGGCTTTTCCGCCTTTATTTTGACAGGACAACTAGGTGAGAAAGTGGAGAGAGAGACAGAGAGAGAAAGAGAGGGGGGGGGTGGGAAGACATGCAGGAAATAGTCACAGGTCGGATTCGTGCTCTGGGTTAATGGCGTTTTTTTTAACCAATCGCAATCATCTTGGGCGCCGCTAAGCTGTGCCTCTGCTAAATAGTCTCAGGAAGGAACTTGTTTTGGTGGAACATGTGTACGTTCAGAAGTAGTTTTAGTCGTGCGACAGAAAACTCAGATTGGACAGATAGTCTAGCTTTTTTTGTGATTGTTGCGGGCAGAAAATCCTTGATTATGCGGCACGTTTTCTTAAAAAATGTGATGGAATATGCGGAATATTTATGCAATTTTATGCGAAGAAATTGCAGGAACTTGCAGAAACTGCTGTTTGATGAAAAAGAGAAAACAAAGTGATTCCCCCCCCAACACCGTGTTCTCACTAGGAGAAATGACATCACTTCATAACGTTCCCATGGCAACAGGGGAAAACGGCTGCTCTTGTGTGACGTAAACGCAACATTTTTCAACTTTCTGCTGAGATATATGTGACGAAAATGCGGGGATTATGAAATCATGCAAGACCCGCATATTTTGCGCGGAAATCGGCAATTTATGCGGCAAAAGTGCGGCGTATTTGAAAAGATGTGCCCCATAAATATGCAGACTTTGGCTGATTATGCATTGAATTCTGCGATCGCATAATCACATTTTTCTGGAGGGAGTGGGCAGTTAACCATAGTCCTGTACTGCTTTAACTCGCTTTTTGATGTTCAAATATTTGTGAATAGTGAGAAGTAGAGTCTCTTCCACTATACTATTGTCGTGTTATATTACAAGTTTTAGGTTTTCTCACCTACTCTACCAGCTTATGTCCCCCAGTCAGTCCTAACGGTCTGCTGACGGGTGACATTAAACACACGGACTCGAGCGAACAGCTCAGGCTTTACTAAACTGACGCCTTCTTCTACTTTTGTTCTAACGAGGTGAAATTAAGTCGGATTAGAGAGTTTATTAAGCCCCATGACCCCCGAAAATCCCTGCAATTCTTTTCCAGGTCAAATGAAACCAATCTTATCACCAGTGAGTCCACACACACACACACACACATACACACACACACACACGCAGAGACACACACACACACGCACGCGCGCACACACACACACACACGCATGCATGCACGCACACATGCAGAGAGACACATATACACACACACAGACACACACACACACACACACACGCAGAGACACACACACAGACATACACACACACAGACACACACACACAGACATACACACACGCAGAGACACACACACACACACACACACACACGCATGCATGCACGCACGCACACATGCAGAGAGACACACACACGCGCACACACAGACACACACACACAGACACACACACACACCCACACACACACACACCCACACACACACACACACACACACACACACACACTCCTCCCTTTCAAAACACCCAGCTAACCGGTTCTACAGGTTGACAGCAGAGATTTTCTTCTCTTCCCCTCCAGTGTGCAGGCGTAAGACACGTCTAGCTTCATCTGATATCTAACCTGTTTCTCACGCGAACACAGCCGCAGGGTATATAAGAGCCTCAGGAACCAGGTCTCCAGTGATCCTCAGGAACCAGGTCTCCAGTGATCCTCAGGAACCAGGTCTCCAGTGCACACGGATCCAGCAGACACACAGCATGGGTAAGTAAATCTGTCTCTCTGCACAAACCAAACTCTGGGCAAATTCAACTACTTTTTAAGAGTCTTGTAAGTTTGAATAGTTGGTAAACAAATAGCACAAATGTAGATTTTGTAGATGTAAGTATGACTTATTCTTTATTAATGTAGGAATGTATAACTTTTAAGTAAATTTTCTTTAAATCTAGAAATTTTCTCCGGACAAACAAAACAAAACTGAAGTAATCAGGAGCCAATCAGTTTGGTTTGAGCAGTTAATCATTTATAAATGTAGGACTAAATCATTTTTTGAAATATATATACATGTGTAAACGTGTGTCTCTGCTGCTGCTGCTGACACACAACTCTCTTGTTTTTAACTCTCTTGTGTATTTGCATTATATTTATTTGTTATTATTATGGGGAACTGTGTGGTGTATAGGAATGTGTGTTTGTGTGTGAGCTGCTGGACACTCGAATTTCCCCACGAGGATGAATAAAGTATCTATCTATCTATCTATCTATCTATCTATCTATCTATCTATCTATCTCAGACAGACAGATGCAGGAGGCCAATATATTTACAACATGTTCTGAGAAACACCAAATGAAAATGGGTATATTTTTTTGTATTTACAGTTTTTTACGATTGCTAAACAACAGCAAGCACAACTGGAGCTATATGTGCAAAACTCTGACTCCAGTCTGCAGCAGCAGTTCATGTGGACCAAACTCTAATTCGTTTTTCATTGCTTGTACACAGTTTTCAAAACTCTACACACTTATCCCACGACTTTAACCACAATGTGCACAACACTTTGGATTTACAGCACTTTGTTCAAATGCTAACACACTGCTGTCACAACTGTTAACCTCACATTCAGAACACAATAGATGTCAGTCTTTTGCCTATCAAACACTGCTGATCGCAATTTTAGCTGAAAGCCTGAACAGGTGTCTTGTTTTAGACTAGTTAGTGAACATATACAGATTTATATAGAGAAAGCTCAGAAAGCCTTTTTTTGTATACAAACACCAAATAAGAATGAAGCAATTATACCGTGTACCGTTTGAGAGAAACAGGTAAAAGAGCAAAGATACCAACATGTCCAGGTCAGATGTCTGAGATTATATACACAGCTATAAAAAAATAAGTGAAAAACACTATATCTTTACTATAGTAAAACTGCGTTCTTACTGTTTTTCAGAAAGTAATGGAGGTGAAAGCAATGGAAACACCACATTCATTAGTATTTAGAGATGATGCAGACATCCAGTGTGATGCTGGAGAGAGGCAGGATTAGTCACTGTTATGTACCTTTAGTTTGTTTTTCCCAGTAATTCCATATAGAGATAAAATACTGTATCGAAGCAAACTGCTGCTTTTCATTCCTTTTTGTTTACCTTATGTAAAAATTGGTGTATCATAAAATCTATATCTTTTCCTTAAATAAACTGAGTGGTGTGAAGTCACTCAAATTGTTCAAACTTTAAAGATTAAAAGTGTTTGTAATTTGTGTATTGGTGTTTGATGCTAGTGTTTTTACTCTCTGTGTTCTGAGTGACAGAGTGTGTTATCTCAGTGAGGGTTGTCCATAGTGTTGGCAGCACTGAGCCTGTTTTGAGCCGTGTGTTAAGAGTTATGTTGCTCTGAGTGAGTTTTGCAGGTGATGTGAACTGTTTAGCTCAGGTGACTGTTGGTAGTGCAGACTGTAGTTAGAGTTTTGCACATGTAGCTCCAGTTGTGCTCACTGTTGTTTAGCAATCGTAAAAAACTGTAATAGGTCTCTTAAGCGTGATTTATACTGTAGCGAGCTACGTGGAAGAAGTCAAAGAGCCAGAGTTTATTTATCCTGTACACACACTCGATACGCAGAGGTCATAACCTTAACCCCCCCCCCCAAGCTGGTCAAACTCAACACCGACACATGGATGAACAATAACATGAATATACTCAGAGATCACTATGATACATTCATTGCCACACAGCTGCAGGACCTTCCACCTTTCACACAGGCATCCTTCAATAAGGCACTTCAGTGGGGGAGAGCTAGATACAGGAGGAAACTCACGGCCTCCTCTGTCTCCACACTGAGGGACCTCATAACCAGGGGTCCCCAGATGGAGGAGGCCCCTCCGCCATCTCAGCTCTCCCCTGACAACTTTCCACCACTTCCACACCCAGCAGGGCCCCCCCTCCCAATATCTTCCTCATCACCACCTTCCTCTTTGCCACTCCCCTTTCCTCCCTCTACTACCCCTCCTCACCCTACTCCTTCTATAACTATCCCTTCCCTATCACTCTCCAAATCCTCCTCCCCTTCTCACCCCTCTCACCCTAAACTCGCCCTCAATCCTTCCCCCCTCCATCCAACCATACTTACCTCCGCCCCTCACTCCTCTTCCCTTGCCCCTTCCCATACTGCTTTACCTCCCCCTCCTCCTTCTCCCCTTCCTTCCTCCCTCCCTCCTCCCCCTTCCCCTACTTCCCACTCCTCCCCTCCACCACTCCCTTCTAATGCACAACCTGGCCCTTCAGGCCTCTGTACGCTGGGGTTGGAGGGGCCCGGGGGGCCCGGCGAGGAGATCCAGCGCCCAATCCTGCCAAAGCGAAATCCAAGACGCCTGGTGAGGGTTGAATTAAATCCACTGACAGACGTGGAACTACGGCGGCATGGGTTGGGACGTTCTGGGTCCCTTGCCTGCCCCCCTGCCCCCTCTAACCCCTCCACCCATTCACTATCCAACACACCTCAGATTGCACTCGGCACTATAACAACTAACGTTGCTCTACCATGCAGTAACACCATTTCTCTTTCACCCACAGAGTCCATTACATCTGACACACAACAGAGGGAGTCAGAGCTGTTAGCTGCAGAACCCTGTGGGGGAAACCCAATCAATGAGGTGGATATCAAAACGATGATGATAAAGGGAAAAATGAAAAGCGAAAAGCTGATTACAACCCAAACATCTGAGTTATCTACCTCTATCCCAAACAGGGCTTCTGCGGCAACACCTGGCTCCCCAGGGTGCCCGGAACCACACACACACCCACGCACTTTTAGAAAAATACAGGATTGGTCGTTGGAGGTGCAGAAGTCGACCCTCTTTCTTGGGGACTCCAACCTTTCACGTATTCCATCTTTCACAGATCCAGACATACAGGTTGACAGTTACCCCATCACATAACAGCCATTTTAAAGAAACTACAGCCACAACCAGACACACGACACGTCATACTTTCTTTTGGACTCAACAACTGCCTTTCAGAACACAAACAGACTACCATACTCAAACAGCTACAGCAGATGGTAAAAACTGGTCATACTACTTTTCCTAACGCTACCATTTACATCCCTGTAATAAACTTCTCCAGCAGGCTGAACAAACGCCAACAGACACTACTAACTACCTTGAACGAAACAATAACCTCAAAATACACCTTCCTTGCAGAAATTAATCCACTTCTTTTTAAAACAGCCAGAGACAACATTCATTGGACTGCAGACACGGCCGAGATGTTGTTCAAGTACTGGAAACAACAATTAAACTACTAACGGGGACAAACTGTCAGAATACAACCCCCATTCACTCTAATATAACCAATCTTTCTGCTGTTTTCTCCCTCACACCCACACAGCTGGAGATACTGGAAAAGGGACTCACTTTCATCCCAACACCAAAACCTCCCACCCGGCCGGAACTCAGGGGGGACCTTCACACCTTTCACAGGAGGCTTAAACTTTTGGATCATTTTTGGGGGGCACAGAGGCGGGAGCCTGTGCTCTTTACTGGACCGTCCTACTGGGAACCACACACAGACACTCTAACACCACAAATTGCACAATTAATCAATAAAAACAACCAAGCACTCACACATTGGCGCCCCTTTCCACATAGGACACCCAACATTAGCCAGGAACACAAAGACATCATTAAATCATTAGGTAATAACAAATACATAGTCATAAAACCAGCAGACAAAGGGGGCCAAATAGTCATACAGGATAAAAACAATTACATTTTAGAAGCTAATAGACAGTTAAATAACAGCACATATTACAGACCACTCAGCCACCCATTACAATTAGAAACACAAACACATATTAGGGACATTACAGACAACCTTTATCAAAACAAATACATTAACTTAAAACAGAAAGAATACCTGGACGGTCCGGATGAGCCCAGGCCTCGCCTCTTCTATCTCCTCCCGAAGATCCACAAGCCTCCTGTGACTTGGACGGTCCCTTCTGTTGTTCCGGTCGGCAGACCCATAGTTAGTGACTGCGGATCAGAATCTTACAACATCACAGAATACATAGACCATTTCATTAACCCACTTTCTAAACTTCACCCTAGCTATATCCAGGACACATACGAATTTGTTAATAGAATAAAAAACCTTCAGGTACCCGGTCACACACTCCTCTTTTCAATAGACATAGACTCATTATACACAAATATAGAAACACCACTTGGCCTCTCTGCAATACAACACATTTTTGATAAATATCCAGACCCATCCAGACCTGACAGCCAAATTTTACAGTTACTCCATATCACACTGACTAGAAATGACTTCATGTTTAACAATAACCATTATCTCCAGTTGTGTGGGTGTGCCATTGGCCGGAAGTATTCACCATCGTACGCTGACATTTACCTGGCCCATTGGGAGGAAACAGCCTTCCACAAACTAACCATTAAACCTCTGCTTTATTTCCGGTACTTGGACGACATCTTCGGCCTCTGGGATAACACAGAACATACCTTTCTGACTTTTCTGGACACTCTTAACTCGCATCACCCTAAAATAAAACTCAAACATAATTTACAATCCGTTACAGTGGAGTTCCTGGACACACGGGTCTTCTTCTGCACCTCTGGCGACCAGACAAAAACACTAGCCACCAAAGTGTATTTTAAAGACACCGATCGCCATGCACTCCTCCATAAGACCAGCTATCACCCCAAACACACGTACAGAGGCCTGATTAAGTCCCAGCTGATACGCTTCCACAGGATATGCACCGTCCCGGAGCATGTGGAGGAGGCCACCAGTACACTTTTCAGTGCGATGAGGTTGAGGGGTTACTCGAGGCGCTTCCTTAGAGGTATAAAGGCGGAGGTCAGCGGCAAGTTTAAAAGCAAAGAAGGAAACATCATCCGGCCGTCCGGTTCTGCCCTCGTTCCCCTGGTTATTACCTATTCAGAAAGTCTTAGGAATTTCATACCGACCATCAGAAGGAATTTCCAGGGGGCGGGGGCTGGCTGTGACGTGCTGAGGGACTGCCGCATGATCTCCGCCTACAGGAGGAACAAAAATCTTAAAGATATTTTAATTCACACAAACTTAAATAAAAACACTAACCCTAGGGAAGCGCTTCGAGGCTCGGATGTTGGTTTTATTAGCCTCCCTCACATTTTTAATCCCTACAGCAGAGTTGGTTTTAACCCGGGGCAGGTCCTGCAGCACACAACCATTAATGTGGTTTATGCAATTAGGTGCAGGGCCTGCCACAAATTGTATGTGGGGGAGACAAGAAATGCACTATA
>CM042426.1:847941-862941 GCA_023631565.1 Gymnocephalus cernua | reverse complement strand
TTTCCTAAACCCAACCGTCCCGTTCTTCTTTACCTAAACCCAACCATCCCGTTCTTCTTTTCCTAAACCCAACTGTCCCGTTCTTCTTTACCTAAACCCAACCGTCCCATTCTTCTTTACCTAAACCCAACCGTCCCGTTCTTCTTTACCTAAACCCAACCGTCCCGTTCTTCTTTACCTAAACCCAACTGTCCCGTTATTCTTTACCTAAACCCAACCGTCCCGTTCTTCTTTACCTAAACCCAACCGTCCCGTTCTTCTTTTCCTAAACCCAACCGTCCCGTTCTTCTTTACCTAAACCCAACCGTCCCGTTCTTCTTTACCTAAACCCAACCGTCCCGTTCTTCTTTACCTAAACCCAACCGTCCCGTTCTTCTTTACCTAAACCCAACCGTCCCGTTCTTCTTTACCTAAACCCAACCGTCCCGTTCTTCTTTACCTAAACCCAACCGTCCCGTTCTTCTTTACCTAAACCCAACCGTCCCGTTCTTCTTTACCTAAACCCAACCGTCCCGTTCTTCTTTACCTAAACCCAACCGTCCCGTTCTTCTTTTCCTAAACCCAACCGTCCCGTTCTTCTTTACCTAAACCCAACCGTCCCGTTCTTCTTTACCTAAACCCAACCGTCCCGTTCTTCTTTTCCTAAACCCAACCGTCCCGTTCTTCTTTTCCTAAACCCAACCGTCCCGTTCTTCTTTTCCTAAACCCAACCGTCCCGTTCTTCTTTACCTAAACCCAACCGTCCCGTTCTTCTTTTCCTAAACCCAACCGTCCTGTTCTTCTTTTCCTAAACCCAACCGTCCTGTTCTTCTTTTCCTAAACCCAACCGTCCTGTTCTTCTTTTCCTAAACCCAACCGTCCTGTTCTTCTTTACCTAAACCCAACCGTCCCGTTCTTCTTTTCCTAAACCCAACCGTCCGTTCTTCTTTACCTAAACCCAACCGTCCCGTTCTTCTTTACCTAAACCCAACCGTCCCGTTCTTCTTTACCTAAACCCAACTGTCCCGTTATTCTTTACCTAAACCCAACCGTCCCGTTCTTCTTTACCTAAACCCAACCGTCCCGTTCTTCTTTACCTAAACCCAACCGTCCCGTTCTTTACCTAAACCCAACCGTCCCGTTCTTCTTTTCCTAAACCCAACCGTCCCGTTCTTCTTTTCCTAAACCCAACCGTCCCGTTCTTCTTTACCTAACCACAACCGTCCCGTTATTCTTTTCCTAAACCCAACTGTCCCGTTCTTCTTTACCTAAACCCAACTGTCCCGTTATTCTTTTCCTAAACCCAACCGTCCCATTCTTCTTTACCTAAACCCAACCGTCCCCGTTCTTCTTTACCTAAACCCAACCATCCCGTTCTTCTTTTCCTAAACCCAACCGTCCCGTTCTTCTTTACCTAAACCCAACCGTCCCGTTCTTCTTTACCTAAACCCAACCGTCCCGTTCTTCTTTACCTAAACCCAACCGTCCCGTTCTTCTTTTCCTAAACCCAACAGTCCCGTTCTTCTTTTCCTAAACCCAACCGTCCCGTTCTTCTTTTCCTAAACCCAACCGTCCCGTTCTTCTTTTCCTAAACCCAACCGTCCCGTTCTTCTTTTCCTAAACCCAACCGTCCTGTTCTTCTTTTCCTAAACCCAACCGTCCCGTTCTTCTTTACCTAAACCCAACCGTCCCGTTCTTCTTTTCCTAAACCCAACCGTCCTGTTCTTCTTTTCCTAAACCCAACCGTCCTGTTCTTCTTTACCTAAACCCAACCGTCCCGTTCTTCTTTTCCTAAACCCAACCGTCCCGTTCTTCTTTACCTAACCACAACCGTCCCGTTCTTCTTTTCCTAAACCCAACCGTCCCGTTCTTCTTTACCTAAACCCAACCGTCCGTTCTTCTTTACCTAAACCCAACCGTCCCGTTCTTCTTTACCTAAACCCAACCGTCCCGTTCTTCTTTACCTAAACCCAACTGTCCCGTTATTCTTTACCTAAACCCAACCGTCCCGTTCTTCTTTACCTAAACCCAACCGTCCCGTTCTTCTTTACCTAAACCCAACCGTCCCGTTCTTTACCTAAACCCAACCGTCCCGTTCTTTACCTAAACCCAACCGTCCCGTTCTTCTTTTCCTAAACCCAACCGTCCCGTTCTTCTTTTCCTAAACCCAACCGTCCCGTTCTTCTTTACCTAAACCCAACTGTCCCGTTATTCTTTTCCTAAACCCAACCGTCCCGTTCTTCTTTACCTAAACCCAACCATCCCGTTCTTCTTTTCCTAAACCCAACTGTCCCGTTCTTCTTTACCTAAACCCAACCGTCCCATTCTTCTTTACCTAAACCCAACCGTCCCGTTCTTCTTTACCTAAACCCAACCGTCCCGTTCTTCTTTACCTAAACCCAACTGTCCCGTTATTCTTTACCTAAACCCAACCGTCCCGTTCTTCTTTACCTAAACCCAACCGTCCGTTCTTCTTTACCTAAACCCAACCGTCCTGTTCTTCTTTTCCTAAACCCAACCGTCCCGTTCTTCTTTACCTAAACCCAACCGTCCCGTTCTTCTTTACCTAAACCCAACCGTCCCGTTCTTCTTTACCTAAACCCAACCGTCCCGTTCTTCTTTTCCTAAACCCAACAGTCCCGTTCTTCTTTTCCTAAACCCAACCGTCCCGTTCTTCTTTTCCTAAACCCAACCGTCCCGTTCTTCTTTTCCTAAACCCAACCGTCCTGTTCTTCTTTTCCTAAACCCAACCGTCCGTTCTTCTTTACCTAAACCCAACCGTCCTGTTCTTCTTTTCCTAAACCCAACCGTCCCGTTCTTCTTTACCTAAACCCAACTGTCTCGCTCTTCTTTTCCTAAACCCAACCGTCCCGTTCTTCTTTTCCTAAACCCAACCGTCCCGTTCTTCTTTACCTAAACCCAACCGCCCCGTACTTCTTTTCCTAAACCCAACCGTCCCGTTCTTCTTTACCTAAACCCAACCGTCCCGTTCTTCTTTTCCTAAACCCAACCGTCCCGTTCTTCTTTACCTAAACCCAACCGTCCCGTTCTTCTTTACCTAAACCCAACCGTCCCGTTCTTCTTTTCCTAAACCCAACCGTCCCATTCTTCTTTTTCTTTTTATTAACTGCTTTTAATTTGCTTTTAATTTGTATTAGCTTTTATTTCTGTATTAATTGTAATTTTTCACAAATATAGACAATTTGAAACATAAATAATACTGTACTAAATACTGACTACAGGATTATCACTTAATACTGTACACTTGAGCGTAAAAAATATTGTAATTATACTGTAAATTTGTTTATACTATATATCTTGTCCGTATAATATATGTTGTTTGTACATCTGGAGCCTGTAACGAAAATAATTTCCCCCTGGGATAATTAAAGTATTTCTGATTCTGATTCTGAGACCACTTCAAACAATATATTAAAAAAAAAGCGTATATTGGGAAATGTTACCGACCCTGCCTTTACGTTCTGACGTTCTGATGTTCTGACGTTAACGTGATGTGTTCAGGTGACCTGAAGACTCCAGAGCATTTCCAGTATGGAGATGAGACCATGAATGCCTGGATGGAGGGCCGCCTCAGTGACGATATCGTAGCCGAGCAGCGCAAAGTAGAGGAGGCCGAGC
Organism: Gymnocephalus cernua; assembly: GCA_023631565.1. Classification (NCBI taxonomy): domain Eukaryota; kingdom Metazoa; phylum Chordata; class Actinopteri; order Perciformes; family Percidae; genus Gymnocephalus; species Gymnocephalus cernua. Next base: position 859,323 of record CM042426.1, on the reverse strand, counting down.
TCGTCATCTTCCAGGTCAGAGGTCACTCGCAGTTTCTCCTGGTTGTTGTTGTTATTGTGTGTCAAGACTTTGAGGAAAAATATTGAATTGGTCAATTAGTTACTGGAAAAAATCCCTGAAAATATAAAAAAATTACGAGAGCAGACTTCATTTAAAGAAAATTTGTTTTCCGTGAAGGCTTGTTGTTAAATAATCTGCACCGTACATAATGCACCTTTAGATAAACACAATCAAAGAACACAGATTTTCAATTCAGTTTCATGTGTTTCTGTTTCCTGTTTTATTTTGAAGTCTGTTTTTCATGTCTTAGACTTAGACTTAGACTTCTCTTTATTGATCCTATTGGGATGACTCCCGCAAAGAGTAAAAGATACAAACAATAAACTCTTAGATACATATAGTAAGTAAACAAGAAACAGTAGACAGTAAATAATAGTCATAATATTAATAATAATAATAAAAAACTCTTAGCCCAAGAAATAGAAGATATACAATAAAACAGTACACAATGGGCTCTTATTAAGTCTTGTTTTACTTCCTGCCTTTGTTATTGTCTGCCCCGCCCTGATGTGTTTCACCTGTCTCTTGTTTCCTGGTTACGTCTTGTATTTAGTCTCTGTGTTGTCCTTGTCTGTTGTCAGGTCATTGTAGTGTTTTGGGTGTTTGTGTGTTCTTGCTGCTACGTTTACACATGGGCGGTTATTTTCATAAACGGACATTTCAACCTCTCCGGTTTCAACAATAACATCGTGCACAGCTGTCAGTTTTCAGAGAAGTGTTTGTTTACACGTACCCGTGTATATATACGCCGCCAAGAGCACGCCAGACCTGTAGGTGGCGGTGTAACGAGAAGCTCAAGACCACGTGAGCCAATCATAATCACTTCCTGACTCTTCTCTTCCTCACTTCCTCGGCTGCCTAAACCTCCATTTGTCTCAGTTTACGTGCAAACGTGCAAACGAAGATTTCACAAATCTCCACTCTAGTTTTCAGAAAGTCACGTTTTCAGAGGAGAATTCTCCGTTTTTAAAAATAACCACGTACATGTAAACAAGCGGCCGAAATGGGTTTCCTCAGGAGGGTGGCTGGCGTCTCCCTTAGAGATAGGGTGAGAAGCTCAGTCATCCGCGAGGAGCTCGGAGTAGAGCCGCTGCTCCTTCACGTCGAAAGGAGCCAGTTGAGGTGGTTTGGGCATCTGGTAAGGATGCCCCCTGGGCGCCTCCCTAGGGAGGTGGTCCAGGCACGTCCAGCTGGGAGGAGGCCTCGGGGAAGACCCAGGACTAGGTGGAGGGATTACATCTCCAACCTGGCCTGGGAACGCCTCGGGATCCCCCAGTCAGAGCTGGTTAATGTGGCTCGGGAAAGGGAAGTTTGGGGTCCCCTGCTGGAGCTGCTCCCCCCGCGACCCGACCACGGATAAGCGGACGACGATGGATGGATGGACGTACGTGTAAACAGGGCCTGCATTTTCCTGTCGCTGGGTTCCTTGTGGTTTGATGTCTTTAGTTTTGCGTGCCTGCTTGCCTCAGGACTTCCTTTGTTGTTTGCACCAGTTATTTTATTAAATCCTCAGACTATCCGCTGCCTACCCGTCTCTGCATTTGGGTCGGCTATTCTCTGAAGCCGTAACAGTTTTAATATCAGTGTGACGTGTTCTGTCTCTTCCTGCAGTTTCCGTTGTACTGGTTCAGTGTGCCGGCCGTCATGAAGGGCTGGATAGACCGAGTGTTGACACAAGGCTTCGCTTTCTCCCTGAAAAATATGTACGATAAAGGTGTGTTCAAGGTAAGTCTCTCTCAGCTGAATGATACATCTCTTACCTACCTATTTTCTTAATAACAGAGTCAATATGAGGTTTATAAATAAATCGAAAATAGTTCACCGAAACGTGTTTCTGAAAACATGTTAAGGAGAAATAGGCCGTGCAGTTGCTGAATCTGTCTTAATTTCAGATCAACAAAGGTCAGTTTAAAGACTTTACTCAGATTTTGAGAGGCAGTTCGTCACGCTCATCCCGCTCGTCATTTCCTGGTTAGCTCTCCACCAATCAGATTGGTCGTTGAGTCCGACTGGCCGCCCTCTGATTCAACAAGTGAAATCGTCCCAAATGAAGGCCGACGGCTCCTCCGACTGACGACGGCACGGAACACGCCGACCAGACTCGAGTCACCGACCTCGCCAGACTGTCAGACGGCAGATTATTCGGTTGGTGTGTCGGCGCCTTAAAAGAAAGCTGAGAGTCAAGCAAGAGACCAAGATATATTTAAATTCCTCCACTTTCTCGAGTGTTGTCCTGTCCAAGAAGCGAATTGACCAATTATTAGATGGGTGAAGAGAATTAGATTTAGTGCCAAACAACATGATATATGACTTCTTCTTATTTAGTAAACGTTTATTATGAAAATAACATTTTTGAGCACCAAGTCAGCTTGCAGTGAATACTGATTATGTGAGATGTCTGGTTTTGAGGAGTAGATCACTGTATCATCTGCATATAAATGGATATGACAATTAGAGCAAAATTGCGGAAGATCATTAATAAAAATAGAGAATAGCAATGGCCCTAGAGATGAGCCTTGGAGTACACCTTTTTCAATAGTCATAAAATTGCAGACTAATCTCATGAAGTTGCGTATGTATGACACGCCAATTCATATGCCATTTTGGCGTGTTATCAAGCTATCGCTGGTGCTGTATACGTGGTAGACATACACGCAGATGGCTCAAAATGCATACAGATAACACGCCACTTGGCGGCGTGTTATCTGTACGCAAAGTCATGATGTCACGTTGGATATTTGGTTAAAAATTAGCTTTTCGAACACCTTTGCTATGCTATTGATGATGGAAATGGGTCTGTAATTATTGAGGTGAGAAGGGTCACCACCTGTATGCAAAGGGGAAACTTTGGCACATTCCCACATTGATGGAATTGTGCATGTGAATAAGGAGATGTTAAATAAGCCAGATATAGGATAAGCAAGAACATGAGAGGCAATTACTGCCTGAGCTATATTCACAAATAACCTGCTGGACGTCAGCTGGGTGGATTCTGCTGAAGGAGCTACGACATACAGGGTTATATGGTGAGATTTCGGGATAGGGAAAATCAGAGAACTGTGAGCTGCTGACGGAGGAATTGTGGAGTTATTGTTGTTGACAAAACAATATTACACACTTAAATCTGCTTACAAGTGCATTGTATTGGGTTAGAAACTGGTCCAGTGTTTTCTCTCACCATGTTGGATTAAAGAAGTGTATTTTTGTGTTAAAGGATAAGAAAGCAATGTTGTCTTTCACTACTGGAGCTATGCAGACGATGTTCAAGCCCGATGGCATCAATGGAGACATCAACATCACTCTGTGGCCTCTACAGGTGAGCAACGCAGACACATGCGCATTAGAGCCCGACCGACAAAGGCCGATACGATACAAATATCTGGTGATTTAAAAATCAGATATTCCGATATATCGGCCGATATATATTTAAAAGTAAAATCCAGAAACGCTTAACAAAACATAACCAGATTTCCCTAACATTAGTTATTTGTTATTTATGAGAAAAAATATAATGCAGTTTAAAAATAAACTTGTTTGTTTTATTGTCACAACAGAACATCAAAATATATTAAAGTTCTGATCAATAAAATGTATAAAAATACAAACTTGAGATCTGAAACTTAAAGGGTTAAACACAGGGACGTTGTAGAGCGCCCTCTGGTGGACAAACTATGCAACGCCAACACTCACCGATAGTTTGGAAAATGCCTAATATCGACCGATATATCAGCCCGCCGATATATCGGTCGGGCTCTAATGAGCATTGACTATATTAGTAAAAAGTCTATCTCTGCCTGTGCTTCTTGTACAGTATCAGAAGCAACACGCTGAGAAAGATATTCCATCACAGCAAACACAAATCATTATTTATTAATAGAGCACTTAGCAAGAAAGACACAAAGTGCTTTCCTGCTTAAGGAAGATACAACACAACATGGCAGAATATACAGTAAGTAGCATCAGAATGTACAACATACAGCACAATAACAGAATAAAAACAATATGGGATTAGCCGTGCAAAAAGCTATTACACAATAAAATAATACATTAAAAACATGTGTGTAAGAAAAGTAATTTTGTCAAAGAGGAGATTTAAATGGAACATTGCTACCTTGTATGTGGCTGTCCAATCAGTGTTGATGGTACATTTCATCTTACTGAACGCTATATTAAAGGATTTATGAGGACTATGGTTAAAGGTGCCGTAGGTAGGATTGTGAAGATCCAGGACTTAGCCAAATAAATTGAACATCGACAACTTCTCAGTCTCTCCCCCCCCCCTATCTGCTAAAGCCCAAAACGGTCTCCTAAGCCCCTCCCCCCACAAGGGAGAATGTACAACCAATCAGAGCAACGAAGAAGGGGGCGGAGCTAGTTGATAGATTAAACTTTAAACTCCGAACACATCTTCCTTTTTTAAGAACGACTTCAGTGCCGTTCTTTGTTCTTTTCTCAAAGAAAAGCTGAACTCCAAGTCTTCCAGAAGACTGCTGTTCACCAGCAGCAGCCATAAGCCCCGCCCACCGACTCTATACACGATGTGATTGGCCTGACCAGAGTTTGTTTTTTCCAGCTTGCAAGCCAACGGAGAGTTCCTAGACCCCGCTGGCTGCAAATTACATTTGGGGGGCTCTGAGTCACTTCCTGTTCTCTCTCGAGGCATCGACAACACAGCTGACAGGTCAGACTCTCCCTGTCAACACACGTGCTAGAAAGAGGTTTGCTGATGTTTTAACGACCACGCCGAAATATTCACTCTGACATTCTGGCTCCGCTTCGAATGCCGTCGAGCGGGATCTCCGATCGTAATCGGTCCTTCACTGACCTTTGGGGTCAGTTTCAGCAGATATGACAGAAAGGTAGATTTAGAAGTCTTACCTGCTGCACCTTTAACAGAGCAAGCTGCTGTTTTCATGCTTGTGGAGCCATGCCAGCAGTGCCTACATGTACCAGGATGCATCGAGTTTCTCGACATTTTGGCATTTTGAAATAGTTTGCAATACAATCATAACGAACAAGGTGTGTTTTTGAGCGGCCCCTGGCTACCTGGAGGTGAAATCCAAGCTGAAATAGTTTGGAGTTCTTCCTCGCCTCCAACTACGTGACTCTCAGGAAGAACAGGTTTCGCTAACCTGTCGAGCCAGATCGTCTGTTAACACGGAACCATCTGATAAGGGCGGGCACTCTGCATCGCCACTGTGAACTAACAAATAAATGCAAAATACCATACAAATAATCTAGTATTCTGTGTTGGTGGACGGTTGTTAACTTCTCTCTTGTGTATTTGTCTCTTGTGTCTTTCAGAACGGCACTCTGCACTTCTGTGGATTTCAGGTTCTCGCTCCTCAGATATTCTGGAGTCCGGCTCACTGTCCCGCCGACGTGCGAACCGCGATGCTAGACGGGTGGCGAGCCCGAGTGAAAGGACTGTTGGAGGAAAAGCCTTTGACCTTTGCCCCATGTGAGCTCTTTGACCTCAGCTTTCAGGGGGGGTTCAGGCTGTGGCCCAAAGTGAGGGAGGAGCGAGAGTCGCAGACGTACGGCATCACCACAGGACACCATCTGGGGAAACCGCTGCCGCCTGATAACCAAGTCAAAGCTCAACCCACTGATGAAAGTAGTGCCCGACCAGACGGCAGGGACTAGATCCTCTCTACTCACGTTACAATATCACGTATATAACAACATGTGGGAGTTTAGAAACGCTTCATGTTTGCTGAAGCTGAAATAAAACAATTTAAATAACAATGACTTGAACTGATTTTTATTTAGATGCAAAAAAAGTTTTTATTTGCAAACACCCCCCCAAACTGTAGCATCAAGCACCATGTTAGCTACAACAATGAAGGTATTAGGCCGGCTGCACACTGGCTGCGTGGCGTGAGCGTTACGGCTGGGTGGCGTGAGCGTGTCAGCTTCGTGGCGTGAGCGTGTCAGCTGTGCGGCGTGAGCGCGTCGGCTGCGTGGCGTGAGAGTGTCACGCTGCGTGGCGTGAGAGTGTCAGCTTCGTGGCGTGAGCGTGTCGGCTGCGCGGCGTGAGCGTGTCAGCTTCGTGGCGTGAGCGTGTCAGCTGTGCGGCGTGAGCGCGTCGGCTGCGTGGCGTGAGCGCGTCGGCTGCGCGGCGTGAGAGTGTCAGCTTCGTGGCGTGAGCGTGTCGGCTGCGCGGCGTGAGCGTGTCGGCTGCGTGGCGTGTCTGTGTTTATTTCAGCTCCCATGGTAACAGGTCAGAGCGTGCACGCTGCCTGCGTGACACGCACGTCTCAGAAAACGCATGCGTGCTAGAAATAGAACAGACGCCTATTTTTCACGCCACACGCCAGCGTGTTGGAAGAGTTTCCAGACAAAATATAATAAAAAAAAGATGTTTATATGTCATTTAGACACAAATACATTTAATAAATGACATGTTGATGTTTGAAAGTCTCGAGGTTTTGACATAAATGCAGATATAATATAAATGTAAGATAAAAATAATAATAATAAATAATTACATTTTCAAATATGTCACCTGTCAATACAGAACCAAATATTCTGGAGAATATTTCACCGTCAACACTGCCGACGTTGTCTTTGCTGTAATCAGATCAGAATATATTTATGTGTAACATGAAGTATTCTACTGCTGGAGGTCATTTTATCAACAGGAAACATCCACGTGTCCAGACAAGACGAGCAGCAGCAGCAGCAGCAGCAGCAGCAGCGCCGCGTCAGACACGTTTCTGGTGTGTAAGACATAGAAAACGCCACGCAGCTGACATGCAGCCAGTGTGCAGCCAGCCTTAGAATTAGATTTTGACACAGGGACCCTCTGCTATACGATAAAGTTGATATTGTACTTCAGTGATGCAAATTTCCAAACACATGCATTGCAATTAATCACATTACTCGTGATGGTCAATGAACTAGTGTCTTTATTTTCTGATCCCAGTAGATCACTAGTGGGTCTCAAGCATTCATGTGTCCATCCCTTTAATGTTGAAGTAGCACGCGTAGATTATTTTAATGACTTTATATACTGCTGGGCAGTGTAATAATACATCATAATTCATTCATTATATTTTATATTGTTAACCTGAAATCTGCAAATGAACTAAAGCTTTTGAATGAAGTGTAAAAAAAACAAGTTTTTATTTGAATTGTAGTGGAGTACAAGTATAAAGAAGTAGTGTAGCATATATATATATATATATATATATATATATATATATATATATATATATATATATACAGTGAGCAGACTAAAGGACACAGTCTGGCTTTAGATTCGTGGACTCAGGAATAATAAAGAGAGAGATCATTACATACAAAAATAAAGCTTTTATTGTGAAGGTGACGGTGTAGATGAAGAACATGATCTGCTGGTGACTATAACACACCCAGGAACAGCATTCTCACACGTCTGTCTGCTTATCTGCAGACTTCTGGGGCTTGTTAGGGGACAGATGTGGAGTTCTGAAATGCTGCCAACAACTCTTTGGCCCATTTCAGCTGAGGATCAACACAGATCTTCTTCTGAAGCACGGTCGTGACTCTGTAACAAACACAGATATTGGTTATTAGAAAGAGAAGGAATCACAATATGCAAAGCTGAAAACCTGCAGCGGTAAAACAGGTTTTCAGATAAATCTGGACATTTTGAGACATCATCAAAATTCTGATTGCAGCTCCTTAAATGTGAATATTGTTCTAGTGTCTTCTCTCCTCTGGGACAGGAAGCTGAAGATCTTTGAGTTGAGGATAAAACAAGATGTGTGATGATGTCATCTTGGATTTTGGGAAACTCTGATCCACATTTTTTTTTTGCCATTTTAGAAACCAAACAACTGATCCATTAGTCGAGAAAATAATCAACAGAACCAATATGAAAATAAACGTTAGTTGCAGCCCTATTTCCAAGCCTTTACGACGCCATGTGGAGACTGGAGGATGGATACCCGACACACACACACACACACACACACACACACACACACACACACACACACACACACACACACACACACACACTCACACTCACACACAAACACACACACACACACACACACACACACACACACACACACACACACACACACACACACTCTAATGCAGACAACATGGGTTACATGTGATTATAATTAATTGTAAATACTTACACAATTGCCTTGGCTTTGTCTCCACAGTCCCCCGGGGTCATCGCCGCGTGTATCACCTTTATTTTAGGAATACGCATTTGAGTGTAACCTGGACAGCATCCATCCTTTGGCACTGACGGAGCAACCGGACCTGTGAACGCAGACACACATTTAATACTAATACACTAATAGTACAGCTGACCTCACAACGAACACTTCCTGTCTCGACACAGTCGTCCTTTTCCCGTCTTGATGTTCTGACAAAATCAAACTTGTTCCATATTATCGGAGGTTTTAAGTCTTGGTAGTGAAATCTAATGCCTAGAAGACTTTGAAGAGACTTTATTGAAAAATGCCTCGTCATTCAGTCCCTAAGGAGTACATCTCATCGGCGTCAGTGAGCCAATCAGCATGCAGCATTCTTCTACCAAGATCTAATAGTGCTGCTGATTGGCTGTCTGACGGCACAAATTGGAATCGAAAAAAGTATAATTGAAGGAACTGGTATCGCAATGCCACAGATTTATCTGCCAAGACGTCAAACTTTCCTGAACTTAAAGACGGGGGAAAGACCGACCTAACGCAGCTGGGACTGAGTTTTATGACCAGCTCGCACCCAAAGGTCGAGAAGACGAGAAGACGGCGTGGAGTTGACGCAGAAGCATAAAACAGCCTTTAGACTGACAGCTCACAGAGAAATCAAGTGTGTAGTTACTGACCGGCAGAGATGGGAAGCAGGAAGCAGAGCAGAAGTACGACAGCCAGCAGAGACTTCATGGTTGGAAGACAGGAGAGCTTCTGTGTGGATCTTCAGTCTTCAAAGTGTGCTGTGTGTTAGAACCGTGCTCTGTGCTCCTTTATATACAGATCATGGCTCCACATTTCCATTCATAACTCTTCTCAGAAAGCACACGCTTCCTCTTTTTTTCTGCACTACAGAGAAAATGCGCGGGTAATAATAACGTGTAAAATAAGTTCTGCAAAGAGCTCTACGCAGAATATAATGCGGTGCTTTCCCTCTTAGGTTCCTCGGGATAAACCTGCAGACATCAAGACTTTAAGCTGCAGCCACGAACTTTACCACGAGGCTCACAGTCTGGTAAACGCTGCAGGAGCTGCGAAGATTAAGATTACTAAGATTACTTGTCAAATATTAAATTAATGGTCAACTAGATTCATCTGTTTGAGTCATTTTTAAAGAAAAATAAAGAAAAATTCTCTGATTCCAGCTCCTTAAATGTGAACATGTTCTAGTGTCTTCTCTCCTCTAGGACAGGAAGCTGAAGATCTTTGAGTTGAGGACTAAACGAGACTTTTGAGGACGTCTTCTTGGGCTTTTTAGGAAACTCTGATCCACATTTTGACATTGTAGAGACCAAACGACTAATCTATTAATCGAGAAAACAATCAACAGATTAATCGACTATGAAAATAATCACTTATCACATAAATAATCAGCCCTAAATAAAGCTGTACGTTATGTTATGCACGCGGGCGTCAGATTGGCATTCGGAAGTGCATGCTGGGTAGAATGAGGTCATGTTTTGAAAGACGCTGTCCTGTAGCTTACTAATGTAAAGTAATAAAAATGTGATGATGGCGAACACGGTTTATGAAGAAGAAAGACAAAAGTTGTCAAAAAGCATTAGACACACGACCCACTATGTTGACAATATGACATGACAGACAGCAGAACGGCTGTGTGTGTGTGTGTGTGTGTGTGTGTGTGTGTGTGTGTGTGTGTGTGTGTGTGTGTGTGTGTGTGTGTGTGTGTGTGTGTCTGTGTGTGTGTGTGAGTGTGTGTGTGTGTGTGTGTGTGTGTGTGTGTGTGTGTGTGTTTGTGTGTGTGTGTGTCTGTGTGTGTGTGTGTGTGTGTATGTGTGTGTGTCTGTGTGTCTGTGTGTGTGTGTGTGTGTGTGTGTGTGTGTGTGTGCCCTGATATTTTACTAACTACATTTTTAAATTAAATTATGAAAAAAAATAACAACACATTCACCAATAACGAAACTAATCATTATAGTTTGCGGCCTTCAGCTACATGATATGAAGGATATTATGGTTCTGTTTATGTTTTTCACAGTGGGCCGAACCAAATGCAACGAACAGAGTGAACAGGTCGAGAGGTCGCCGTGTAATAATAAACACAGACACAATGACAATGTGTAACTGTAAAAAAACAAAAAAACACTCAAAATCCCGTACAATGAAGACAATTTTTTAAGACAATTTTGGTTATCTAAGAGAAAATACACGGCGTTCAATTTTATTTTCCTGTCGCCCCCCCCCCCTCATGCGTGCCCGAATGGAACAGTCCGAGTGTGACGTCACAATCTGTGAAGAAGGCGACAGGAGACAGTTGTTTGTTGTTGTTGTGCTGAGAGCTGCCGCGCTCTGCCTCTCTCTCTCTCTCTATATATAAATATATATATATACACATATACACGTTAATTTTAAAGGTTAACGTCAGTTATATCTTCTAAATTCAACCTTACAGTCTTGTTTGTTGTCATATCACTGCATCGAGGGAAAAGAGCCCCGGAAAGAAACATGAAATGGATGTTCAAAGAGGATCACTCCTTGGGTAATACAGCTATATATGTGTATATTATATTATAACAATGTCCAGGCACTTTAACTGTATGACGTGTAGCTCGTTATTAAGGTGCAGAGGCCAATAAATGAGGGCTTAATGTGTGATAAATCCCTTAAAAACACGTCTGGCTCGCAGACTGGCCTGTTGTTTAGAGGCTTTAACCGTTAGACATGTTAGCTAGCTAAATATAGCCGTTAATGCTAATGTCAGCTAACGAAAAGTCCGTTAGCTTCACTTTAAATGTCAGGTGTCCTCGTAGGGGAACATGTCATCGTGTCTTTGTTATTAATTCACCCCCCGAAGACGACCAGAGGCCTGTAGGCTACTAGCGATCCGGATCAACATGTCCTGGGTGTATTTCAGTTACCCGGTATCACCTAGCTAGCTAACTAGCTCACTAGGTTAGCTAGGTTAGCTAGCTACCTAACCTAGCTAACTAGGGGTGTCACTGTCACGATACCAAAAATTCAGTAGTCGGTGCCAATACCAGTAAAGGCTCTGACCCACCAACCAGACAGTTCTGACCACCAACCAGACGGTTCTGACCACCAACCAGACAGTTCTGACCACCAACCAGACGATTCTGACCACCAACCAGACGGTTCTGACCACCAA
>CM042426.1:812941-837941 GCA_023631565.1 Gymnocephalus cernua | reverse complement strand
TGAACTATAACTAACTAACTATAACTAAGTTAACTATAACTAACTAACTATAACTAACTAACTATAACTAACTTTAACTAACTAACTATAACTAACTAACTATAACTAACTAACTATAACTAACTAACTATAACTAACTAACTATAACTAAATATAACTAACTAACTAACTATAACTAACTATAACTAACTAACTATAACTAACTAACTATAACTAACTATAACTAACTATAACTAACTAACTATAACTAACTAACTATAACTAGCTAACTATAACTAACTAACTATAACTAGCTAACTATAACTAACTAACTATAACTAACTAACTATAACTAGCTAACTATAACTAACTATAACCAGCTAACTATAACTAACTAACTATAACTAACTAACTAACTATAACTAACTAACTATAACTAGCTAACTATAACTAACTAACTATAACTAGCTAACTATAACTAACTAACTATAACTAGCTAACTATAACTAACTAACTATAACTAACTAACTATAACTAGCTAACTATAACTAACTAACTATAACTAGCTAACTATAACTAACTAACTATAACTAACTAACTAACTATAACTAACTAACTATAACTAGCTAACTATAACTAACTAACTATAACTAACTAACTATAACTAACTAACTATAACTAACTAACTAACTAACTATAACTAACTATAACTAACTATAACTAACTAATTATATCTAAGTCACTTCAATACAAGATAACAGGATTTTTCTTCAGGCATTTTAAAGCCACTTTAATGGAGGAACGGATCAGAGCTGCATGTGAAGGGTTAATTTATGCAAAATAAAACTCGCTCTGGCTCAGTCGTTCCATTTCTTAATTTCACTTCCTCGTCTCTTCTCAGCAGCCTTTCTGCTGCCGTCCTCCCTACGTGGTAGTTGACAGGAAGACCTTCCCTCGCTCACGGCTCACAGGCAGAAGGAAGGAAGCTAGGACTGGTTTTGTTGTTGCTTTAAACCACAAATTCTTCAGAATCGAGTCACATTTCTTTGACATCATTCCTCCCCCAACGTCTCCACTGATGCAAAGTCCCTGGTACACACACACACACACCTGGTACCTGCTAACAGGTACACACACAGGTACACACAGACAGACACACACACACACACACACAGGTACACACAGACACACACACACACGCACACACACACAGGTACACACACACACACACACACAGGTACACACAGACACACACACACACACACACACAGGTACACACACAGACAGAGACACACACACACACACACACACCTGGTACCTGCTAACAGGTACACACACAGGTACACACAGACAGACACACACACACAGGTACACACAGACAGACACACACACACACACACACACACACACACACACACAGGTACACACACAGACAGAGACACAGGTACACACACAGACAGAGACACACACACAGGTACACACAGACAGACACACACACACAGACACACACACACACACACACACACAGGTACACACACAGACAGACACACAGGTACACACAGACAGACACACACACACACAGACACACACACACACACACACAGGTACACACAGACAGACACACACACACAGGTACACACAGACAGACACACACACACACAGACACACACACACACATGTACACACACAGACAGAGACACACACACACACAGACACACACACACACAGGTACACACACAGACAGAGACACACACACACACACACACCTGGTACCTGCTAACAGGTACACACACAGGTACACACAGACAGACACACACACACACACAGGTACACACAGACACACACACACACAGACACACACACACACACACACAGGTACACACAGACAGACACACACACACAGGTACACACAGACAGACACACACACACACAGACACACACACACACATGTACACACACAGACAGAGACACACACACACACAGACACACACACACACAGGTACACACACAGACAGAGACACACACACACACACACACCTGGTACCTGCTAACAGGTACACACACAGGTACACACAGACAGACACACACACACACACAGGTACACACAGACACACACACACACACACACACAGACACACACACACACACACACACACAGGTACACACACAGACAGAGACACAGGTACACACACAGACAGAGACACACACACACGGGTACACACACAGGTACACACACAGACAGAGACACACACACACGGGTACACACACAGGTACACACACACACAGACACACTTCAGACTTGAACAGAACTGAAAAGAGGAGCAAAAAAAAACAAAAATATGTACCTGAAAATGAGCAAAAATATAATATGGGCACTTTAATGTTTGAAAAGCACTTTATTTGTCTCATGCTGCTCGGCCCACCGCGCTTTCTCTTAAAGGCCGTCTTTATGTAAATAACCCAGCTGCGTTCTTCATGCACACGGAGACGTCGTCTTCTGCTTCTCCAAAAGAGAAGTCGATGTGGTTTCACTTCTCTTTGTTTCCTCGTTAAATGATTCTTATCTTCTAACCAGAATAAGAAGTACCAACACATTTGATGTGACTGACATATTTTTGTTGTTCTAAGAAATGCTGCTGTGCTGTTTCTGGTGGAAACTGAGGAAGTGACCAATACTACTAATGCTATCTATCTATAAATTACAGGAACATATGTCATCTGCAGCGTTCTCTGTCAGGTAAATATAGTAGTAATGTCTTCCTCTGATGCTACTGTAGGCGTAGCCTACACTGTAAGTCAGTAGCAGGCTATACAAGGGAGTTGCATATGAAGTGGTTTGGGGTCCTTCTGTAAGTAATTTTGGGGTACAATTTGGTTTTGATGAATTCTACAAGCAGCAGTACCACAGGCCAAGTAATCGGCCGTTACAAACAGGCACATTTTCAACAAGCTCTGTACTAGTACTGCTAATAATACTAATAGTGGTACAACTATTACTACCGGTAGCTACTAAAATCCTTATGTCACACGGTTGTGTGAGGTCCTTGGTTACCAGTAAAAAAGAAAGTCCACTATTCAAAAAAACTTGGATGGTTCCTTCAATGTTTTTATTTAAAATGTGGGGATTATTAAGTTCCTCTGACTGCAGTTCCTGTAACTCTTCCAGCTACTTCAGGACAGAGTCTTTCCCATGTTTCTCTTTCCCACATAGGAAACACTGACTATGTTTACATGCAGCCAATAACCCGGTCGCGCACGGCCATGTAAACACCGGCAAAAACCTGAATATGACCCCTGGGTTCCTCTTTTCTAATCTGAATATTTATTCATGTAAACGCGTGTCGGCATATCTCCATCAGAAGGAACATTGATTTGTGTTCTCTTGGTCTTTTGAGTAGAGGAACTTCTTGTTAACTGGTGCCATTTACATCAACTTCACATTAATACTAGTAAAACTGTGGAAATGTTGGTAGATCCAAGATCAGCTGGAGATCGGAGCCCTGTGGCCATTCATGGTTTTGACATCAAGCAGGTGTCCTCCTTTAAATACTTAGGAGTGCATATTGACAATGACCTAAGTTGGCGCACACATGTAACTAATGTCTGTGCCAGAACTCATCAGCGTCTTTATTTTCTACGCAGACTTAGAGTGTTTGGGGTCTGTACAAATATCATGTTAATCTTCTACAGAGCAACAATAGAGTCAACTCTTCGGTATGGTATAACCAGCTGGTTTGGAAATTTGACAGTTAAATCCAAGACACAGATTTTTTATTTGGTTAAGACGGCAGGAAACATGATGGGAACACCTGCACCCCTCAACCTGCAGGAGCTTTTTAATCATGCAACAATCAGGCAGGCTGAGATCATCCTATCTGACAGAGTTTGAGTTATTGAACTCAGGAAAGAGGTCCAGGGTTCCTCTCTGCAAATACAACAGGTATAAGAACTCATCTGTTCCTCTCGCAGTGAAGCTCATAAATGAGCAGCACTGAGTGTATGACAACAAATTTTATCAATGTAAATTTGAGACTGAATGTTTGTATGGATAGGACTGAAGGAATTACTGCTTTTTTATAATGGATTGTTTCCAAATGGAAACATTTTTTATTAACTGCCTTTCTAGAAAATGGTAACTTGTAATTTTGCACAGCTACTGGAGCAGCCTTCATGTTTAATGTCTAACTGTTTTAACCCTGTGTTTGATGTGTGTCTATGTTACTCTTGCAGCAATTTCTCTCTGTCCAAAATGAATTTCTCCTTTGGGAGACTAATAAAGAGACTTTGACTTTGTATGCGCCGTCTGTCGCGTACAAAAACCCGCGTGCAGCATACAGGAAGTAAACAAGAAGTAGAGGTAAACATGGCGAGACACTTTTGGAGTGAGGAGGAAACCAGTTTCTTTATTAGTGTGGTGAAAACCATGAATATAACGTCTTCTGTTGTTGTTGTGTTTGTTGAAATGACGCATATTGCGTCTTAAGGTCGTCCGTACGTTCAGACGCTAACCGCGCGTCGCCGTTTACGTCGGGATATCGCCGATTGATAACAAACTCCACGTATACAGGAGTAACTCTCTCTGCTCACGCATGTAAACGGGTTATTCTGAATGTTTCAGAAACCAGAATAGTGACCTTAACCCGACCATAACCCGGATATTGGCTGCTTGTAAACGTAGTCACAAACAGCCTATTTTGCGGATGTTTTGTGTGCAGCCTCGAATGTCGCGGCCTAAAGGTTAAAGAAGCCAGCGTGTGACAGGGAGGTCGTCGGTTCAATCCCCAGACCGAACAGGATATAATCTGGTGATGAGAGTGAAAGAGCAGCTCTTGCCCGTCCCTCATCACCACCACTGAGGAGCCCTTGAGCAAGGCACCTTAACCTCCAACGGCTCCAGTGGAGCTGCTCAGTGGCAGCAGGTCAGACTGTGGTTGGACTGGGCAGCTTCCAGTATGAATGGGGAACTGTGGGAATGGGACAAATGAGAAGTTGTTCACTTCACGCTGTAATATTCTAATAAGATAAGATAACATGCAGCTTTATTTAGTGCTGCAACTAACGATTATTTTCATAGTCGATTAATCTGTCGACTATTTTGTGGATGAATGGATTAGTTTGGTCTATAAAATGTTCGAAAATGGTGAAAAATGTGGATCAGAGTTTCCCCAAAAAAAGCCCAAGATGACGTCCTCAAATGTCTCGTTTAGTCCTCAACTCAAAGATCTTCAGCTTCCTGTCCTAGAGGAGAGAAGACACTAGAACATGTTCACATTTAAGGAGCTGGAATCAGAGAAATCCATCCATCCATCGTCGTCCGCTTATCCGTGGTCGGGTCGCGGGGGGAGCAGCTCCAGCAGGGGACCCCAAACTTCCCTTTCCCGAGCCACATTAACCAGCTCTGACTGGGGGATCCCGAGGCGTTCCCATGCCAGGTTGGAGATGTAATCCCTCCACCTAGTCCTGGGTCTTCCCCGAGGTCTCCTCCCAGCTGGACGTGCCTGGAACACCTCCCTAGGGAGGCGCCCAGGGGGCATCCTTACCAGATGCCCGAACCACCTCAACTGGCTCCTTTCGACGTGAAGGAGCAGCGGCTCTACTCCGAGCTCCTCGCGGATGACTGAGCTTCTCACCCTATCTCTAAGGGAGACGCCAGCCCCCCTCCTGAGGAAACCCATTTCGGCCGCTTGTACCCTGGATCTCGTTCTTTCGGTCATGACCCAACCTTCATGACCATAGGTGAGGGTAGGAACGAAAACTGACCGGTAGATCGAGAGCTTTGCCTTCCGGCTCAGCTCTCTTTTCGTCACAACGGTGCGATAAACAGAATGTAATACCGCCCACGCTGCGCCGATTCTCCGACCAATCTCCCGCTCCATTGTCCCCTCACTCGCGAGCAAGACCCCAAGGTACTTAAACTCCTTCACTTGGGGTAAGGACTCATTCCCTACCTGGAGAAGGCACTCCATCGGTTTCCTGCTGAGAACCATGGCCTCAGATTTAGAGGTGCTGATCCTCATCCCAGCCGCTTCACACTCGGCTGCAAACCGATCCAGTGAGTGCTGAAGGTCACAGGCCGATGATGCCATCAGGACCACATCATCTGCAAAGAGCAGCGATGAGATCCCCAGCCCACCGAACTGCAACCCCTCCATACCACGACTACGCCTCGATATCCTATCCATAAATACTACGAACAGGATTGGTGACAAAGCGCAGCCCTGGCGGAGGCCAACCCTCACCTGGAACGTGTCTGACTTACTGCCGAGAACCCGGACACAGCTCTCGCTTTGGTCATACAGAGATCGGATGGCCCTGAGAAGGGACCCCCTCACCCCATACTCCCGCAGCACCTCCCACAAAGTCTCCCGGGGGACCCAGTCATATGCCTTCTCCAGATCCACAAAACACATGTAGACTGGATGGGCATACTCCCAGGCTCCCTCCAGGATCCTTGCTAGAGTAAAGAGCTGATCCGTTGTTCCACGCCCAGGACGGAATCCGCATTGTTCCTCTTCAACCTGAGGTTCGACTATCGGCCGAACCCTCCTTTCCAGCACCTTGGAGTAGACTTTACCAGGGAGGCTGAGAAGTGTGATACCCCTGTAATTGGTACACACCCTCTGGTCCCCCTTTTTGAAGAGGGGAACCACCACCCCGGTCTGCCACTCCTTAGGCACTGTCCCAGACTTCCACGCAATGTTGAGTAGGCGTGTCAACCAAGACAGCCCCTCCACACCCAGAGCATTCAGCATTTCTGGACGGATCTCATCAATCCCTGGGGCTTTGCCACTGTGGAGTTGTTTGACTACCTCAGTGACCTCCACCAGGGAAATTGACGACAATCCCCCGTCATCCTCCAGCTCTGCCTCTAACAAAGAGGGCGCATCAACTGGATTTAGGAGTTCCTCAAAGTGCTCCTTCCACCGCCCTATTACCTCCTCAGTTGAGGTCAACAACGTCCCATCCTTACTGTACACAGCTTGGATGGTTCCCCGCTTCCCCCTTCTGAGGTGGCGGACGGTTTTCCAGAAGCGCCTTGGTGCCGACCGAAAGTCCTTCTCCATGTCTTCTCCGAACTTCTCCCACACCCGCTGCTTTGCCTCTTTCACGGCAGAGGCTGCAGTCCTTCGGGCCCTTCGGTACCTTGCAACTGCCTCCGGAGTCCTCTGGGATAACATATCCCGGAAAGACTCCTTCTTCAGTCGGACGGCTTCCCTGACCACCGGTGTCCACCACGGTGTTCGAGGGTTACCGCCCCTTGAGGCACCTAAGACCCTAAGACCACAGCTCCCTGCCGCAGCTTCAGCAATGGAAACTTTGAACATTTTCCACTCAGGTTCAATGCCCCCAGCCTCCACAGGGATGCACGAAAAGCTCCGCCGGAGGTGTGAGTTGAAGGTCTGTCGGACAGGAGCTTCCTCCAGACGTTCCCAATTTACCCGCACCACCCGTTTGGGTTTACCAGGTCTGTCCAGAGTCTTCCCCACCCCCTGACCCAACTCACCACCAGATGGTGATCAGTTGACAGCTCCGCCCCTCTCTTCACCCGAGTGTCCAAAACATACGGCCTCATATCAGATGAAACGATTATAAAATCGATCATTGACCTTCGGCCTAGGGTGCTCTGGTACCAAGTACACTTATGAGCATCCCTATGTTCGAACATGGTGTTTGTTATAGACAATCCATGACTAGCACAGAAGTCCAATAACAGACAACCACTCTGGTTTAGATCAGGGAGGCCGTTCCTCCCAATCACGCCTCTCCATGTATCTCCGTCATTGCCCACATGTGCGTTGAAGTCCCCCAGCAGAACTATGGAGTCCCCCTCCGGAGCCCCATACAGGACTCCATTCAAGGTCTCCAAAAAGGCCGAATACTCTGAACTCTTGTTTGGTGCATATGCACAAACAACAGTCAGAGTTTTCCCCCCAACAACCCGCAGGCGTAGGGAGGCGACCCTCTCGTCCACCGGGGTAAACTCCAACGTTGCGGCGCTCAGCCGGGGACTTGTGAGTATCCCCACACCCGCCTGGCGCCTCACACCCTGGGCAACTCCGGAGAAGAAAAGAGTCCAACCCCTCTCCAGGAGTACGGTTCCAGAACCGAGACTATGCGTAGAAGTAAGCCCCACCAGATCCAACTGGTAGCGCTCCACCCCACGCACAAGTTCCGGCTCCTTCCCCCACAGCGAGGTGACATTCCATGTCCCCAGAGCCAGCCTCTGCTGCCCGGGTCTGGTCCGTCGAGGCCCCTGACCTTCACCGCCACCCGTGTGGCAGCGCACCCGACCCCAGCGGTTCCTCCCACAGGTGGTGGGCCCATGGGATGGAGAGATAGGTGCCACGTAGCTTTTTCGGGCTGTGCCCGGCCGGGCTCCGTGGCAAACCCGGCCACCAGACGCTCGCTGACGAGCCCTCCCTCTGGGCCTGGCTCCAGACGGGGGCCCCGGGCTTCCTCTGGGCAGGGTCTCTCTATCCCTTCCTCGTTTTTTCATAGGGTTTTTTGAACCATTCTTCGTCTGGCCCCTCACCTGAGACCACTTTGCCATGGGAGACCCTACCAGGAGCACAAAGCTCCAGACAACACAGCCCTCAGGTTCATAGGGACACCCAAACCTCTCCACCACGATAAGGTGATGGTTCCCGGAGAGGGAATCAGAGAAGTTTTATTTATTTTTCTTTAAAAATGACTCAAACTTACTTACTTTACTTTATTCAGGACACAAAATCCATCCCACAATACAGAAGACAGACAAATACCAGACAAAACACACAATAAGATATGACTACAACAGTCAGAGGTCCACAATACACAAAAACTACACATACATACATACACACACACCTGTACATGTTAGTCTACACACACACCTGTACATGTTAGTCTACACACACACCTGTACATGTTAGTCTACACACACACCTGTACATGTTAGCCTACACACACACCTGTACATGAGACTCCTGAGCACAGCAGGACAGGTGGACACATCGACACTTACAGACATTTGGCTTGCGCTGCTCCATCGCGGCATTATTTTTGGGGGGCTTTTCCCTTTATGATGTAGTGACGTAGACAGGAAAGGGGGAGAGAGATGGGGGACGACACGCAGCAAAGGGCAGCAGGTCGGACTCTAACCTGCGCCGCTACAAAGGACTCGGCCTACATGGGGCGCACGCTCTAACCGGGGGAGCCAAAGGCCGCCCCCATCTTGGCAGTTTAAGCAGCAGCCTCATGCCATCATTATATAACACTGAGGGCCAGATGTACGTACATTTGCGAACGTAGCGTTATCAGCGTCATGGCTCACCCGCAGATAGCGAACGCAATGATACCATAGTTTACGCCATATTTACCAAACCTGCAGGTCATCCGTAATTAGCGCCTTTCTCCGCCCACTATACCGTAAACTGTAAGTACTGGTGCTATGATACGGCTGAGTGCAGACTGCGATATTCCCACTGCTGATGCTATGACTGTTTGAAATGATCCTGATGCCAATATTTGTAATGTAGCGGGGAGTTTAACAACTGCTGGAATGTGAACTCTGAGTCGGAGATTCGATGTCATCTTTGATTTCTTCCAGTAACTGTAATCTTGCATGGCTGCTTAATCTGTGATCCTTGTGGCAAAACTCCTTTCACCTCGTCTCCTTGGCCGATGTCTTCGTCTTGCTCGGATTACTGCTGTCATTTCACCAGGAGGCATATGTGAGGAAACCCGCTTCCAGGTTTACACCTGCTTTTAAGAGGCGGAGAATTTTCACCGCAAAATAGAGGCGCGCTATCACTGGCGGTGTTTGTACATACCGCGGAATACGTAATTAAGCACTCTTTACGCTTCCCCTCCCATCTCTTTACGGTAAACTCCCACTTTCCCCGTGACCCTCCCATGAATAAATATGCATGACACAAAAAACGCAATTTGCCCTTTTCAGCTCCCACGACATGCAGTTTGCGCTTTTACATCATTGCGGCCTGTTTGTACCTACCTCGCCATGATTTTACGCGCACGTTGCGACACAAATACGCCTGAAGTGGGCGCAACACTTCAGGCGTATTTGTGTGGCCATACACTGGCCATACATCTGGCCCTCAGTGTCTGCATACTGCTTTTTTTGCAGTGGGCAGTATACATGAAACAGAGGAATCGATTATCACAATAGTTGGTTGTTTATTTAATATTTGACAAGTAATTGATTAATCTTCGCAGCTGCAGCAGCGTCTACCAGACTGTGAGCCTCATGTTAAAGTTCGTGGCTGCAGCTTAAAGTCTTGATGTCTGCAGGTTTATCCCGAGGAAGCATGCACTTCTGAAAATGTACTTCCGAATGCCAATCTGACGCCCGCGTGCATAACATAACGTACAGCTTTATTTAGGGCTGATTATTTATGTGATAAGTGATTATTATTTTCAGAACAGATGAATCTAGTTGACCATTAATTTAATATTTGACAAGTAATCTTAGTAATCTTAATCTTCGCAGCTCCTGCAGCGTTTACCAGACTGTGAGCCTCGTGGTAAAGTTCGTGGCTGCAGCTTAAAGTCTTGATGTCTGCAGGTTTATCCCGAGGAACCTAAGAGGGAAAGCACCGCATTATATTCTGCGTAGAGCTCTTTGCAGAACTTATTTTACACGTTATTATTACCCGCGCATTTTCTCTGTAGTGCAGAAAAAAAGAGGAAGCGTGTGCTTTCTGAGAAGAGTTATGAATGGAAATGTGGAGCCATGATCTGTATATAAAGGAGCACAGAGCACGGTTCTAACACACAGCACACTTTGAAGACTGAAGATCCACACAGAAGCTCTCCTGTCTTCCAACCATGAAGTCTCTGCTGGCTGTCGTACTTCTGCTCTGCTTCCTGCTTCCCATCTCTGCCGGTCAGTAACTACACACTTGATTTCTCTGTGAGCTGTCAGTCTAAAGGCTGTTTTATGCTTCTGCGTCAACTCCACGCCGTCTTCTCGTCTTCTCGACCTTTGGGTGCGAGCTGGTCATAAAACTCAGTCCCAGCTGCGTTAGGTCGGTCTTTCCCCCGTCTTTAAGTTCAGGAAAGTTTGACGTCTTGGCAGATAAATCTGTGGCATTGCGATACCAGTTCCTTCAATTATACTTTTTTCGATTCCAATTTGTGCCGTCAGACAGCCAATCAGCAGCACTATTAGATCTTGGTAGAAGAATGCTGCATGCTGATTGGCTCACTGACGCCGATGAGATGTACTCCTTAGGGACTGAATGACGAGGCATTTTTCAATAAAGTCTCTTCAAAGTCTTCTAGGCATTAGATTTCACTACCAAGACTTAAAACCTCCGATAATATGGAACAAGTTTGATTTTGTCAGAACATCAAGACGGGAAAAGGACGACTGTGTCGAGACAGGAAGTGTTCGTTGTGAGGTCAGCTGTACTATTAGTGTATTAGTATTAAATGTGTGTCTGCGTTCACAGGTCCGGTTGCTCCGTCAGTGCCAAAGGATGGATGCTGTCCAGGTTACACTCAAATGCGTATTCCTAAAATAAAGGTGATACACGCGGCGATGACCCCGGGGGACTGTGGAGACAAAGCCAAGGCAATTGTGTAAGTATTTACAATTAATTATAATCACATGTAACCCATGTTGTCTGCATTAGAGTGCGTGTGTGTGTGTGTGTGTGTGTGTGTGTGTGTGTGTGTCTGTGTGTGTGTGTGTGTGTGTTTGTGTGTGTGTGTGTGTGTGTGTGTGTGTGTGTGTGTGTGTCTGTGTGTGTGTGTGTGTGTGTCTGTCTGTCTGTGTGTGTGTGTGTGTGTGTGTGTGTCAGTGTGTGTGTCTGTCTGTCTGTCTGTCTGTCTGTCTGTCTGTGTGTGTGTGTGTGTGTGTGTGTGTGTGTGTGTGTGTGTGTGTGTGTGTGTGTGTGTGTGTGTGTGTGTGTGTGTGTGTGTGTGTGTCGGGTATCCATCCTCTTGGAAATAGGGCTGCAACTAACGTTTATTTTCATATTGGTTCTGTTGATTATTTTCTCGACTAATGGATCAGTTGTTTGGTTTCTAAAATGGCAAAAAAAAAATGTGGATCAGAGTTTCCCAAAATCCAAGATGACATCATCACACATCTTGTTTTATCCTCAACTCAAAGATCTTCAGCTTCCTGTCCCAGAGGAGAGAAGACACTAGAACAATATTCACATTTAAGGAGCTGCAATCAGAATTTTGATGATGTCTCAAAATGTCCAGATTTATCTGAAAACCTGTTTTACCGCTGCAGGTTTTCAGCTTTGCATATTGTGATTCCTTCTCTTTCTAATAACCAATATCTGTGTTTGTTACAGAGTCACGACCGTGCTTCAGAAGAAGATCTGTGTTGATCCTCAGCTGAAATGGGCCAAAGAGTTGTTGGCAGCATTTCAGAACTCCACATCTGTCCCCTAACAAGCCCCAGAAGTCTGCAGATAAGCAGACAGACGTGTGAGAATGCTGTTCCTGGGTGTGTTATAGTCACCAGCAGATCATGTTCTTCATCTACACCGTCACCTTCACAATAAAAGCTTTATTTTTGTATGTAATGATCTCTCTCTTTATTATTCCTGAGTCCACGAGTCTAAAGCCAGACTGTGTCCTTTAGTCTGCTCACTGTATATATATATATATATATATATATATATATATATATATATATATATATACAGTGAGCAGACTGAGTGTCCTTCAGTCTGCTCACTACCTCTAAAAAACATATTTGAATTGTAATGGAGTACAAGTATATACTTGTACTCCACTACAATTCAAATATGTTGTTTTTTTTACACCTCATTCAAAAGCTTTAGTTCATTTGCAGATTTCAGGTTAACAATATAAAATATAATGAATGAATTACGATGTATTATTAAACTGCCCAGCAGTATATAAAGTCATTAAAATAATCTCCATGGTGCCCGGGTTGGGCACCATGTAATACAAAAAATAATTATTATATATATATATATATATATATATATATATATATATATATATATATATATATATATAATAATTATTTTTTGTATTACAAGTTTCCTGAAATGTTTTTTTAAATATGAAAATGAGACTTTATATAACACTCACTTTTGTTGAATTTAGGTGAAATCTACAGACGCAAATAGACAAAGTAGTAAAATATACATCTAAATGTGTATTTGTATGTGTTTTTTGTCCCACTAGTCTGAAAGAAGCAGACTGACAGAGATGGGAGTAAGTCACACATGGGCAAGTCACAAGCAAGTCTCAAGTCTTAACCTTCAAGTCACAAGCAAGTCTCAAGTCTTAACCTTCAAGTCTCAAGCAAGTCCAAGTCATTTTGTGTGACAATCAAGCAAGTCAAGTCAAGTCATACAAAAGTTTCCATTTTTAAACAAGCTAAAGACAGTGGTTATAACTGCTGGAGTTTTATTTGCATTTTTTCCTAGTCAATATTCAAAAGACATTGCGTCCAAGCCACATATATCTGAACAGTTTAAATGTATAAAGATTTAAAAAAGCACAGCCTAAAACTGATATTAGGCCAACAAAAATATCAATATGCCTCAAACATGACATAAAATCATGAAATTCATTCAAACAATTCAAGTATAATGGTTTCTAAGTCAAATAATATTCTTCAAACATGCCTCACTTTTATGGGACAGAAACACATTTAACCTTTCCTTCTCTTGAAAAAAACATTCTTTAAGAGCAGCTGAATCCCACCACCTTTGCATAATCTGGAGAGATTGAATAGTAGGCTATATGTTAATATTTGTCAGTGTATTTGTGAGTGAATGTGTGCGTGTTTGAGAGAGAGAGAGAATGAAAAGTTATTAATATTGGTGAGTGAATGTGTGCATGTGGTGTGTGTGAGTGCAGTGTGTGTGTGTGTGTGTGTGTGTGTATGTGTGCCTAGCTTCATTCACATACTTCATCTGCACAACTGCGTGTGTGTCTGCATGTGTGTGTGAGAGAGACAGAGAGAGAGAGAGAAGTTTGTTGTGTGTATGTGTACAGTGTGCCTAGTTGTATTCGTTCTTACCGCCACCTTGAACAAAGAGGGGAGGGTGTGCTTATTCATGGCCCAAAACTGAAGGGAGTTCTGTTCATCACAAGCGTCCAAATAGTGGTTCAGCTGAATATGGGGACTGGAACCTGAATCTTTCCCGATTTGAAGCGTCTTATGAAATTCGCCGCGGTTGTGTTTGACGTCGGATTTTTTTGTACTGCAGACCTTGTAAACTGCCGTTCGTTTCTTCTTTGCCAGGTCAGACGTGTAATCCTTACAGCCAAACTTTATTATTTTCGGTGCAGAGGAATCCATGACGTTAAGTAACAGCCGTAGCCAGTCTCGTTTACTGCAGGTCTGCCGCCGTGTGGCGCGTCACCATAACAACGGGCTCCCGCGCATGCAACAGCACTAAAATCGTAACGTTAACTCCTCCTCAATATCAGAGGGGGAAAATATATATTTATTAAACAGAAAATCAAGTCATTTCAAGTGATTTGACTCAAGTCTAAGTCAAGTCTCAAGTCATGAATGTCAAGTCAAAGTCAAGTCGAGTCTTTTATGAATGTTTATCAAGCAAGTCTCAAGTCCTAAAATTTGCGACTCGAGTCTAACTCGAGTCAAGTCATGTGACTCGAGTCCCCCATGTCTGCAGACTGATGTCATGAAGCGGCGTATGTACGTTTATCAACGGCGTGTGGCCTCCATTGACTTACATTACCTTGCGATTGCGTGTGAATTGGTTTCCTGCATGTCTCCCCCCCCCTCTCACCTAGCTGTCCTGTCAAAATAAAGGTGGAAAAACTAATCTTAAAAAAATTATAATAATAATAATGCTACTTCAACATTACAGGGATGGACACATGAATGCATCAATTATTATTATCAATAATAAATATTCTGAAATTAGCACAATGGGTACTTTTACTTTTGATACTTTAAGTACATTTTATTGCAAATGAGGCAGGACGTTAAAGCTTTAATGCATAACTTTTTTTTTTTTGCATAACTCTCATTTTGTTACCAAATGAGTGTCTACAAAGATAATTAAGACTTATCAGCTCCACACAACTCTCTCTGGATCTCTCATCACCACCACTGAGGAGCCCTTGAGCAAGGCACCTTAACCCCAACGGCTCCAGTGGAGCTGCTCAGTGGCAGCAGATCAGACTGGTTGGACTGGGCAGCTTCCAGTATGAATGGGGAACTGTGGGAATGTGACAGGTCGTCTCTGACAATGAGAAGTTGTTCTCAGTCAGCTTACCTGATAAATGACCTCTTCTGAAGGGTTTAATCCTCCGTGTCCTCCTTGGCTACTAGCAACTGTGTGGAGGAGGGGGGGGTGGGGGAGACAGAAACTACACACTATAACAGAGTATTTCTACGCTGTGGTATTGCTGTTTTTACTAAGTAAATGATCTTAGTACTTCCTCCGCCTCTGGAGCTGTGTTTTGGTTGCCGATGCAAATATTCATGCAAATGTTTTAAATTTGCATAATTATGTAAATGTTTAATGCAGGTGAGCTTCTGTGATGAGCTCCAAGATTAAAGCCTGTTGAGGCACAGAGTGGATTTTTGGATATCTATTTGGATTACTCCATAAATCAGAAAATACTGTCACTTTCTACACGTTTTAGGTAAACGTTGTTACATAAATCCAGAAATGAATGAGATCTGAACCAAGCCCTGTGTAAAAAGCTTCAGAATATAGATATGAATGAGAGTGGGAGGTGTGGTGACTCTGGCTCAGAGTCTGAGAACAAAAACTGTAAGAATTGTAAAATCAACCAATGTGTCCCTGAGCAAGACACTTAACCCCTAGTTGCTCCAGAGGCATGTAACCTCTGATATATAGCAATTGTAAGTCGCTTTGGATAAAAGCGTCAGCTAAATGACATGTAATGTGATGTAATGTAATGTAAAATTTGTTTACGTGAGGTCATGATATCACGTTGGAAAGAAGAAGCAAAATATCCCCAAAAACCTCACAATTGAAATCAGCATTTTGGCCTGTATAGCATCTACATTTAACTGTTTGTGTTTTGTGTTGAAGTTATGAAAGACACATGCAAATCAGTCCTGTAGTCTCCTTCCTACGTGTGAGTTTGTGCTCCAGTCTGAAGGACAGCAGGCGGTGCAGGTTGGAGGAAGAAGAACAAGCGCCTGTTGGTGACTTCTCAATGTCTCCATTGTTTGTGGTTTGAGGGAACGCAATCGTGCCAGCAACAGTGTTTTTAAAGAGGTTGTGCGGAGACAGAAAGAGGCTCCATCTGTCTCTCCAAACACCGGCAGCAGATGTCAGCGTTAGCAGAGTTTGTTGCCTTTCAGATGCATCAGTGGACAAACTTTGCTCACAAACTGATAAATATTCAGTTTAGCATTTGAGCTGCAAAGATCAATCGATAAGTTGCTAACTGTTACATTAATCGCAAACTAATTTGATCATCGATTAATCGTTTTGAGTCATTTTTTTCTGCAACAAAAAGTCAAACTTGTGTGATGTCAGTTTGTTAAATGTGAATAATTTCTACAACCCCAAATCAGAAAAAGTTGGGACAGTATGGAAAACACAAATAAAAAAAAGAAAGTAGTGATTTCTAAATGTACTTTGACTTGTATTTCATTGCAGACAATGTAAACACAAAATATTTCATGTTTTGTCTGGTCAACTTAATTTCATTTGTAAATATACATCCTTTCCTGTCATTCAGACCTGCAACACATTCCAAAAAAGGTTGGGACAGGAGCAATTTAGGGCTAGTAATCAGGTAAATTGGTTAAATAATGATGTGATTTGAAACAGGTGATGTCAACAGGTGATTGTAATTATGATTTGGTACAAAAGCAGCATCCAAGAAAGGTCTAGTCCTTTAGGAGCAAAGATGGGCCGAGGATCGCCAGTTTGCCAACAAATACATGAGAAAATTATTGAAATGTTTAAAAACAATGTTCCTCAAAGGAAGATAGGAAGACATTTGCTTATTTCACCTTCAACAGTGCATAACATAATTAAAAGATTCAAGGAATGAGGAGGAATTTCAGTGCGTAAAGGACAAGGGCGCAAGCCTAAGCTGAACAACCGTGATCTCCGATCCCTCAGGCGGCACTGCATCAAGAATCGTCATTCATCTATAAGCGATATCACCACATGGGCTCAGGACTACTTTGGCAAACCTTTGTCAAGTACCACAATACATAGTTACAGCCACAAATGCCAGTTCAAACTGTACTGTGCCAAAAGGAAGCCCTATGTTAACAGTGCATATTTCAACAAGATAATGCAAAACCACATTCTGCACACATTACAAAGTCCTGGCTGCGGAGGAAGAGGATACGGGTACTTGACTGGCCTGCCTGCAGTCCTGACCTGTCTCCAATAGAGAATGTGTGGTGCATTTTGAAGAAGACCCCGTACTGTTGCCCACCTTAAGACTTGTTTGCAGCTAGAATGGGACAAAATTACACCTGAAACACTTCATCACTTGGTGTCTTCAGTCCCTAAACGTCTTTTAAGTGTTGTGAAAAGGAATGGCAACATTACAAAGTGGTAAATGCTTTACTGTTCCAACTTTTTTTGAAATGTGTTGCAAGAACCAAAATAGGAATTTAGTTTTTTTGAAAAAAAAAAACAATAAAAATCACGAGGAACACATTCAATTATGTGCTGTTGTATTGTCTGCAATGAAATACAAGTCAAAGTACATTTAGAAATCACTACTTTCTATTTTTTATTTGTGTTTTCCATACTGTCCCAACTTTTTCTGATTTGGGGTTGTAGTTTCTTCTCTCCTCTGGGACTGGGTCCAGAAAGCGTCCCTCCTATGGGGAGACTCTGAGGCTAACAAGCCATCACAACGCTCCTATGGCGCCATTTTGACAAGCCATCACCCGCCGTTAGCATCCCATTGACTCCCATTCTCTCACTTTATGCTATATTTCGAATATTTTCACCACAGTTTTTCATCATTCAGTGTGACGATGTGCTGCAACATCATTGCACATTTTTAATTGGGTATATGGAAATCCTGGAGGTTTCTTAGTGGGTACACTGCGTAAACTTAGCTACTCAACTCTGCTTTATTGTCTAATTTAGCGGCTATTTGCCTGGATTACATTAATTTAAAACAAACCATGCTTGCTTAGAGCCCGCATCAACGGGGCATAAGCATAGCTAAACTCAATTTGTTTAATTTAGCGGTTATTTGCCTGGATTGCATTTAAACTGGCTAGCTAGGCCTACACTTGCTTGCTTAGAGCCCGCATCAACGGGGCATAAGCTTAGCATCTGTTTAATCTAACGGGTATTTTTCTCAAATTGCATTTGGACTACACCAGTTGCACTCAAGCACGTATCTGTAGCTATCTTCCCTTACAGCGACTGCCTCGCTGATCTCACGATTAAAACGCTGTTAGCTACTTTAGCTTAGCCATTAGCAATGGCCAATTCCTCTCCATCTCCTGCTCTCTCTTGCTCTGTGTGTCAAATGTTCAGCTATTCATCTGCCTCCTTCAGTGATAATGACACTTGTAATAAATGTAGTTTATTCGCTGTTCTGGAGGCGAGGCTTAGTGAGTTTGAAGCACGGCTCCACACTATGGAATCAAAGTCGTATGTTTCCGTAGCTAGCCAGCTTAGCGTAGCTGGTGCGGGGCAACATGTAGCTTCTGCTAGCAGTCCGCCGGCAGACCCAAAGCAGTCGGGCGGGTGGGTGACTGTCCGAAGGAAGCATAGCACTAACTGTAATCCGGGGGGTGCACATAGCAGTGGTCACTCCAAATCGGGGCATCCTCAACTTTCTAACCGGTTCTCCCCACTCAGTGATACAACCGCTGAGAAGCCAATTCTGGTTATTGGCAGTTCTATACTGAGAAACGTTAGGATGTCGGCTCCAGAGGCCGCGGTCGTGTGCGTCCCTGGGGCCAGAGCGGGCGATATAGAATCTAATCTAAAACTGCTGGCTAAAAATAAAAATAAAAATAACAGTAAATACAGTAAGATCATACTCCACGTAGGTGGCAATGATACCCGATTATGTAAATCGGAGATCACTAAAATTAATGTTGAGTCACTTTGTGCATATGCAAAGACTATGTCGGACTCAGTAGTTTTCTCTGGACCCCTGCCAAACCTGATCAGCGATGAAAAATACAGCCGCATGTCATCCTTCAACCGCTGGTTGAAGGAATGGTGCCCAGCTAATGATGTGGGCTACATAGATAACTGGAAGGTGTTCTGGGGAAAGCCTAGTCTGATTAAGAGGGATGGCATTCATCCCACTTGGGATGGAGCCGCTCTCATATCAAAAAATCTGACCGAGTTTATTAGCGGTCGTAAACCATGACAACCCAAGTTAGACATCAGTAATCAGAGGTGCAGTGCAACGTGCTCCTCTGTGCCTCCGTTAGAGCAGCCGCCCTCTCATAGCCTAATAACCACGGTGTTTGTCCCCCGACTTAGATCGGTTAAATCAAAGGTTAACAAAAGAGGAGCTATACTTAACAACCTAATTGGAATTAAAACAACATCTGCAATGATGGAACAGAATAGGAAAATCAGATGTGGACTATTAAATATTAGATCTTTGTCTTCTAAAGCAGTATTAATAAATGAATTGATATCAGATAATCAAATTTATCTATTCTGTCTTACCGAAACCTGGCTGTGCAATGAAGAATATGTTAGTTTAAATGAAGCCACTCCTCCCAGCCATAATAATACTCAAATTCCTAGAGGATCAGGCCGAGGAGGGGGAGTTGCAGCGATATTTGATTCAAGCCTGTTAATTAATCCTAAACCTAAACTAAATTATAACTCGTTTGAAAGCCTAGTTCTTAATCTTCAACATCCAACATGGAAAACTGTACAGCCAATTATATTTGTTGTTGTTTACCGAGCTCCAGGTCCGTATTCAGAATTTTTATCTGAATTCTCAGAGTTTTTATCATGTTTAGTCCTAAAATCAGACAAAGTACTTATTGTAGGTGATTTTAATATTCACATGGACATTGACAACGACAGCCTTAGTATTGCTTTCAACTCACTATTAGATTCAATTGGTTTCAGTCAGAGTGTGCATAAGGCCACTCACTGTTTTAACCACACCCTCGACCTTGTGCTGGCATACGGCATCGAAATTGAAGATTTAATTGTATTTCCGCAGAATCGTTTATTATCAGACCATTTTTTAATAACTTTTGAATTCTTACTACCCGACTATATGAAATTAGATAAAAGCTTCTACACTAGATGCCTATCTGACAGTGCTATAGCTAAATTTAAGGAAGATATTCCAACAGCATTTAACTCAATGTCATGCTTTAATATAACAGAGGACCTTTTTGTTAACTTCAGTCCTTCCCAAATTGATAATTTTGTAGACAGTGCTACGGCCTGCCTACGGACGACTTTAGACTCTGTTGCTCCCCTCAAAAAGAAGACGAGGAAGCAAAGGAAACTAGCACCTTGGTATAACTCCCAAACTCGCAAACTAAAACAAATCTCGCGAAAACTGGAAAGTAAATGGCGTTCCACCAAACTGGAAGAATCTCGTTTAGATTGGCAAGACAGTCTGAAAACCTATAGGAAGGCCCTCAGAAATGCCAGATCAGACTATTACTCATCAATAATAGAAGAAAATAAGAACAACCCAAGGTTTCTTTTCAGCACTGTAGCCAGGCTGACAGACAGTCACAGCTCTACTGAGCCATCTATTCCTATAGCTCTGAGTAGTGACGACTTCATGAGCTTCTTTGATGATAAAATTATAACAATTAGAGATAAAATTAATCACCTCTTGCCCTCAACTTCTAACAGTTCACTTTCAAATGCAGGACTGCTAGAAGGAACAACAAGACCTGACATATACTTAGACTGCTTTTACCCTATAAACCTTCAACAATTAATGCTAAGAGTCTCTTCAGCTAAGCCATCTACCTGTCTCTTAGACCCCATCCCAACGAGGTTACTTAAAGAAGCGCTACCACTGGTTAACATTTCATTATTAGATATGATTAATATGTCCTTATTAACAGGTTATGTACCACAGTCATTTAAAGTAGCTGTGATTAAACCTATTCTGAAAAAACCCACCCTCGATCCTGAGGTCTTGGCTAACTATAGACCAATATCTAATCTTCCCTTCCTCTCCAAAATCCTTGAGAAGGTAGTTGCTAATCAGTTATGTGATTTCCTACATAGCAATAGTGTATTTGAGGACTTTCAGTCAGGATTTAGAAAGCATCATAGCACAGAGACGGCACTGGTGAAAATTACTAACGACCTTCTAATTGCTTCAGACAAAGGACTTGTTTCCATACTTGTCTTACTAGATCTTAGTGCTGCCTTTGACACTATTGACCATACCATCCTGTTACAGAGACTGGAACACTTAGCTGGTATTACAGGAATCGCACTGAGCTGGTTTAAGTCCTATTTCTCTGATCGATCTCAATTTGTTAATGTTAATGACAAATCCTCCAAGTACGCTAAAGTTAACCATGGCGTTCCACAAGGCTCAGTGCTTGGACCAATTCTATTCTCCTTATATATGCTTCCTCTAGGTAATATTATTAGGAAACACTCAATAAACTTTCACTGTTATGCAGATGACACCCAATTATACTTATCAATCAAACCAGATGAAATCAGTCAATTAGCTAAACTTCAAGCATGTATTACAGATATAAAATCATGGATGACCTACAACTTTCTGATGCTAAACTCAAGCAAAACTGAGGTGATTGTGCTGGGTACTAAACACCTCCGATCCTCAATATCCAAAGATATAGCTACCTTGGATGGTATTGCCCTGGCCTCCAGCACTACTGTCAGAAATCTAGGAGTTATTTTTGACCAGGATATATCCTTTAATGCCCACTTAAAACAAACCTCAAGAACAGCCTTTTTTCATCTTCGTAACATTGCCAAAATAAGGAACATCCTGTCTCAGAATGATGCTGAAAAACTAGTCCATGCCTTCGTTACTTCCAGGCTGGACTATTGTAATTCCTTACTATCAGGATGCTCAAACAAGTCACTTAAGACTCTCCAGCTGATCCAGAATGCTGCAGCTCGTGTACTGACAAGAACTAAGAAAAGAGATCATATCACTCCCGTATTAGCTTCTCTGCATTGGCTCCCTGTAAAATCCAGGATTGAATTTAAAATCCTCCTCCTGACCTACAAAGCTCTAAATGGTCAAGCACCATCGTATCTCAAAGAGCTCATAGTACCTTACTGTCCCACTAGAGCACTGCGCTCCCAGAATGCTGAGTTACTAGTGGTTCCTAGAGTCTCTAAAAGTAGAATGGGAGCCAGAGCCTTTAGCTATCAGGCTCCACTCCTGTGGAACCAGCTCCCAGTCTGGGTCCGGGAGGCAGATACTGTCACCACATTTAAGAGTAAACTTAAAACTCTCCTCTTTGATAAAGCTTATGGTTAGGGAGTGAGGAGTTGTAGTATCTGCCAAGCCCGGCCCACCTGCTTCTCTGTCCTAGAAATGCTTGTTACTAACCTAGCTCTGGGGAGCTTGCTCCCCGGAGTCTTTCTGTTTCTTTTTCACCCAGGATGAAATCCTGGGATTAGGATGGCACCAAAATCTTGGTTCCAGCTGTTGCCGTGGTTCTGCTGAGAAATACCCTGCTATGCCGTGCTGCTCCCTGCACTACTACACCCACTTTTTCTAATCACTGTTTATTTACTATACTGTGATGCACCCCAACGGCCAGCAGACACCTCCTACCAAGAGCCTGGGTCTGTCCGAGGTTTCTTCCTAAAAGGGAGTTTTTCCTTGCCACTGTTGCACTAGTGCTTGCTCTTGGGGGGACTTGTTGGGTTTTTTGTAAATTATAGTGTGGTCTAGACCTACTCTATCTGTAAAGTGTCTTGAGATAACTCCTGTTATGATTTGATACTATAAATAAAATTGAATTGAATTGAATTGAATACCTAGTCTGGTTGACCCCTGACCTTCTCAGGTGTAATTGAGAAGGTCAGGTGAAGCTTCATTCACAGCCCATTTCCAAAGGGGCGTCGCCAACGGACGCCGCTCAAATGCCTCTGTACGCCATTGGATAGTCCTTCAACCAATCAGAGCAACGATCCGGGTGACGTAGCAGCGACAGCGGCATCAACGGGTTGCTGCGCTTCGGTGGCCGCCATGTTGAATGTAAACAAGAAGCTGCTCGGTCGCTTCCCACCAACCAGACGGCTGTGACCCACCGACCAGACGGCTCTGACCACCAACCAGACGGCTCTGACCACCAACCAGACGGTTCTGACCACCAACCAGACGGTTCTGACCACCAACCAGACGGCCGACCGGCGGCAGTAAAGCCAGTCGGACTGATCAGTCTCCCCGAGTCGGTCCAGAAAGTTCCTCAGAACACACCGAAGAGACGCCGACTTGAGCGTACGTTCTGCACGTGTGCGAGACGTAATACGTCTCCATGACAGCAGGCGGCGCTAATCTGGATTGTCGCATAAAAAAATAAAAACCGGCAGCTGATTGGACGGCCGTGTCACGTGGGTCTGGCTGCTCCCCGACCATAACGGCGTCTCGTTCAGAACACAATCTCATATTCTACTAAAATATTTCACCGTGACGTGTTTCTGAGAACATGTTAAGGAGAAATCGGCCGTGCAGTTGCTGAATCTGTCTTCATCTCAGATCAACAAAGGTCAGTTTAGAAGATCTTCATCAGATTCTGAGAGGCTGTTCGTCACGCTCATCCCGCTCGTCATTTCCTGGTTAGCTCTCCACCAATCAGATTGGTCGTTGAGTCCGACCGCCCGCCCTCCGATTCAACGAGTCAAATCGTCCCAAATGAAGGCCGACGGCTCCTCCGACTGACGACGGCACGGAACACGCCGACCAGACTCGAGTCACCGACCTCGCCAGACGGTCAGACGGCCGGTTATCAGGTTGGTGTGTCAGAGCCTTAATATGAACATGATGACATTGTAAAAGTATATGTGACAGAATATAATGGGCATTAATAGGTACCCTTTAAGTGCTGCAATGTATTTGCTGATATGAAAGCAAGCTTTATATAACCTGATAAGTACTAGATAGTTTGTTGGAAGCATAATGTATTAAAGCATGAATCCAGAACATGAACAGACAAGAACTTGGAGTGAAATAAAACTCTCAAAATAACAGTCCTTTAGAGTCTAAATGTGCTTAAAAAGGATAGCGTATGTTGTCAAGTGTCACCATTTTAAAGCATAACTCTCGCCAAAATGCAGCCTAGGGTCTTTTTGTGAATGTACCCCAGTCAAACTTTAGTGTAGGACGGAAACGCCACTTTAAAGATTGGCCGTGTTCTCGTTTTTGAGAGAGCTAGGGGCAGTACTGTGATAGCACAGAGTAGCTGTCATGTCATTTCTCCGACGCTCCAAAGTCACAAAGGCAAAGAGATCGGTTGATAACTCAAACTTGCCGAGAACCGAGACACCCGTTTCATATACTACCAAGATAGCATGACGTGTATTCATTTGTATGCGATATCCATCGGTAATGCCTGTGAATTTCTATGTACACAAATCATCTAAGATGCACGAGAAATAAAGGTTTCTGGGATCGGTTGATAACTCAAACTCGCCGAGAACCTTTAGACAACCGTTTGATTACATTAGACTCGAGCGTTCGGCACGGTCTCTTTCAGCCTGGTGCGCGGTCTCCTGACAGGCTGCAATATTAATTTCTTTAACATTTAACAACATAACTACCAAGATAACATGACGTGTATTTGTATGTGATATCCATTGGTAATGCCTGTGAATTTCTATGTACACAAATCATCTAAGATGCACAAGAAATGAAGGTTTCTGGGATCAGTTGATAACTCAAACTTGCTGAGAACCGAGACACCCGTTTGATTACATTAGACTCGAGCGGTTGTTGCACGGTTACCTTCGGTCTCGGTCAGTAGCCTGGTGCGCGGTCTCTACAACTCTCTTAACAACTCTTTCGGTCCAATGAATGGTGCTGCTCGAGGTCGCCCATTTCCTGATCGGTTCTACCACCGCTC
>CM042426.1:800441-805441 GCA_023631565.1 Gymnocephalus cernua | reverse complement strand
CTCTGTGATATGACCGTTCCTGTTTAAGGCTGTTTCATGCTTCTGCGTCAACTCCACGCCGTCGCCACGTCGTCCTCCTACGCCGGCGCGACCTTTTCGGAGTTCTGCTTCGGGGTTGCTTTGCATCGCGGTGCATTTCACAGCCATAACGCTACGGCGTGATAAGTCTGAGGTTATTAGCAAGGTGTCTGCCAGCCAGTTTATGTTATGTTAGCATGCTAACTTTAGCACAACTGCCCACAAAGTACTGCTTGCTGGCGAGGTGCTAATGTCAAATGTTACTGACATATAGAGACGTTACAAACGGATAACCGCGTCATTGTAACCAGAATATGTCTGAGTTTATTTAAGCTGATGTCAGTGAACTATAGCATGTTGCTACTCCCCACAGTAGGCTGCTGGAAACAGACTATCAACACACAGGACCATGCGTTACACATTTTTGGAGGTGCACGTCGAGCTACGGCGGAGGGCTCGGAGGGGTCTGCAGTGGTACGCCGTCGATTCCACGCAGAAGCATAAATCAGCCTTAACACATTGAAAAAATGCTCGATGTGTGTAAAACAGGTTTCACGGGATGTTTTGTGGCGGTCAGCTTTTCGTCGAGCATTATACACACCCTGGTTTCTTCATCTCTGAGGTCTGGCATGGTGCTGATGCACAGGCTGATGACGGTGACCAGCACCATGACCACCGAGAGGCAGGCGAACATCTTTCCTGCCAAACCCGACTGAGGGTTTTCCACCACTTCTCGCAGTATCCACGTCAGTTTGTGATAGCCCTTTTCAGCCTCCGTGTTGCTTTTCTTCAGCATCACCCTCTTCTGCCTCCACTCCTCTTCTTTGCGCTCTCGCTCGGCCACTTCCTCCACGCGGGTCGACATGCGGCGACGGCAACAGCGCTCCATGTGGCCCGGGTCCACGCCCCAGTAGTCAAGCTCATCGTGCAGCGACACGGCGCACAGTTCCCGAAGCAGACGCAGTTTCCCCGCAGCCAGGAAGTTGAGGATGACCCTGAAGGCTGTAGGGTTTCGGTCGAAGAAGTACTCCTGGCACGTCTCGTCGTAGTCGTCGCAGAGTCGTGCGATCTCCTCGGGGGTGGTGCAGAAGCGCAGACGTCCCAGACGACTCTGGGGGAACTGCTCCAAGGTGCTCCAGGGGAATGTGTAGCGGTTGCCCCCGACATTGATGAGAACCTGCAGGGTGTGGTCGACCACGTACGAGGCCTTGGGGTCGCGAAGCAGCTGGGCGCGCTGGAAGTAAACGCCCTTGATGGTCTCAGTCTCCGGGATCTCGGTGAAGAAGCGGTCGAGGCTGCTGTCGTCGCTGCTGATGGAGAAGGTGCTGAAGTCGTGGTTGGCATTGCTGATGATGGGCATGCTGGCTTCAGGACGTGTGACGGGATGGAAGAGGTATTTATAGGTCCAGTTCACGGGAGGTTAGGAGGAGCCAATGAGAAGCTGTGACGACACAAAAAATAAATAATAAAGTCAGTCTTTTTTTACATCAAGTCCTTTAAACTGTATTTTTTTAAATTAATTTAAACTGTTTGTGTATGTTTAGGCCTCATTACAAATCAACATTTCATATGGAGTACCACAAGGCTCTGTCCTGGGTCTCCTACTTTTTATTATTTACCTGTTACCTGTACTTTAATACATTGATCCAAAATGTGCTCAAGCTAAATCAGGACACAACTAAAGTCCTTGACTATGTTTACATGCACATGATATTCCAGTTTTTGCCCTAATTCCAAAAAAGACGATATTCCAACTAAGCTGTTTACACGGCTAATGAAAGTGAATATTCAACTAATATTCCCGTTTACATGTAGCCGTGCAAAACAGGATTTTCTTAAAGTTTACCAGCAGCGGCGGACTTGTCGGATCGTGTGAACACAACGTCCCTCTTTCATTCCTTCAACCAGCTTCTTGAAAAGGTCGGCATAGCTAAGTTTGCGCATATCCAAAAACCTGTTGTTATCCAAGTGTTTGATAATGTTTAAAAGTTGTCGTGTTTCTCCTTCTTATCTGGTCTCCAGCGCTACAAACTGTTGGCTGGTTGGTTTGTGTACAGCAACCATAGCAATGCACAGAGCTGACCGTAAGCCTGCGGTGATTCTGAATGTGCTGTTTACATGTCCAAAGAATGCCTCTAAAACCCAAATAATACCAGAATATCCCACATGTCTTAATCAGAAAATGCTATATTTGGAAAAAGGTCTTTTCTGAATTCTGAATATGCAACCGGAATATGCTGTTTACATGACCTGTATCAAATTAGGAATATTTTCATATTCAGAATAATAGTGGAATATTGGTGTGCATGTAAACGTACTGCATGTTATCAACCAAAACACCAAATTATTAATTTTTTGAAAGTTTTTTTTCTAAAACTAAAGTGTCTTCACGTGATTTCCAACCTTATTTAAATCAGCCTACATTTGAAAAAAACAAACACTGATGGGCTAACTGGCCTATAGCTAAAGTAGTCTCTACGGTATCCACAGATACAGGTAATCCTAAGGATTCATTGTGCCACAGTATTAAAACAATTATGCTTAGTATTCTATGCACTAAAAAGGTATGTATAAAGGCCTTAGGCCGCCTTAAGGCTCTGACCCACCAACCATACGGCTCTGACCCACCAACCACATGGTTCTGACCACCAACCAGACGGCTCTGACCACCAACCAGACGGCTCTGACCTCCAACCAGACGGTTCTGACCACCAACCAGACGGCTCTGACCCACCAACCAGACGGCTCTGACCACCAACCAGACGGCTCTGACCTCCAACCAGACGGTTCTGACCACCAACCAGACGGCTCTGACCACCAACCAGACGGCTCTGACCCACCAACCAGACGGCTCTGACCCACCAACCAGACGGTTCTGACCCACCAACCAGACGGTTCTGACCACCAACCAGACGGTTCTGACCACCAACCAGACGGCTCTGACCACCAACCAGACGGCTCTGACCACCAACCAGACGGCTCTGACCCACCAACCAGACGGCTCTGACCCACCAACCAGACGGTTCTGACCACCAACCAGACGGCTCTGACCCACCAACCAGACGGTTCTGACCCACCAACCAGACGGCTCTGACCCACCAACCAGACGGTTCTGACCACCAACCAGACGGTTCTGACCACCAACCAGACGGCTCTGACCACCAACCAGACGGCTCTGACCACCAACCAGACGGCTCTGACCACCAACCAGACGGTTCTGACCACCAACCAGACGGCTCTGACCACCAACCAGACGGTTCTGACCACCAACCAGACGGCTCTGACCCACCAACCAGACGGCTCTGACCCACCAACCAGACGGTTCTGACCCACCAACCAGACGGCTCTGACCCACCAACCAGACGGTTCTGACCACCAACCAGACGGCTCTGACCTCCAACCAGACGGTTCTGACCACCAACCAGACGGCTCTGACCCACCAACCAGACGGCTCTGACCCACCAACCAGACGGTTCTGACCCACCAACCAGACGGTTCTGACCACCAACCAGACGGCTCTGACCCACCAACCAGACGGTTCTGACCCACCAACCAGACGGCTCTGACCCACCAACCAGACGGTTCTGACCACCAACCAGACGGTTCTGACCACCAACCAGACGGCTCTGACCACCAACCAGACGGCTCTGACCACCAACCAGACGGCTCTGACCACCAACCAGACGGTTCTGACCACCAACCAGACGGCTCTGACCACCAACCAGACGGTTCTGACCACCAACCAGACGGCTCTGACCACCAACCAGACGGCTCTGACCACCAACCAGACGGTTCTGACCCACCAACCAGACGGCTCTGACCCACCAACCAGACGGCTGCCCGCCCTCCGATTCAACGAGTCAAATCGTCCCAAATGAAGGCCGACAGCTCCTCCGACTGACGACGGCACGGAACACACCGACCAGACTCGAGTCACCGACCTCGCCAGACGGTCAGACGGCAGATTATCTGGTCGGTGGGTCGGGGCCTTTACAGACCTCAGCTATGAAGTATCGCCTGTATCAAGTGAAGCCAGTGAGTTACCAGTTGCCAGTGTTACAGACGGCGGAGAGGACGAGCTATACATACGTCCACATTACATCTCTCTTCAATAACAATACAAAACAATTCACTGGGGAAAAAGGAAAGATCTTTGCACCCTGCTTTTAGTCCTGACACCCTTCAGAGCTGACTACACGCCAATTCACGCCTCACTTCACGACAACCCTCACACGGCTGCCGAGCGACCTGAAAAGCTCTTACCGGCTCAGGTGTGACATCATGGTGTGAACTGTGAACAAGCCACAGAGGTTAACAAGTCAGAATATTGAAGAAGCTCTTTTAGTGGTAAAATATATCTGCTAACATGCACAAACACTGTGGCTGTGTCTCGAAGCGCCTACTTGCACACAAACAATGCCAATGCAAGTATTTTCTCATTCTGAAATT
This sequence comes from Gymnocephalus cernua, assembly GCA_023631565.1. Classification (NCBI taxonomy): domain Eukaryota; kingdom Metazoa; phylum Chordata; class Actinopteri; order Perciformes; family Percidae; genus Gymnocephalus; species Gymnocephalus cernua. The sequence continues at coordinate 800,974 of CM042426.1, read as the reverse complement.
TCCGTTCTGTGATGAAATTTCTGTTTGTGTTGGCCTGTGTGTTGTTATTTATTTTATTGGTTTATTTCATAGGGACCCTGCATATTAATGAACATTGTTGTATAAAAAAAAACACCTTGTAAAAATGCCAGAATTAGTAAAAAAGAACTACTTTTCATCTGCAGTCCCTAGGCAGCTGACGTAGGACTAACATAGAGACAGCCAGCAGTCATACAGCACTCATTCACTACACATTAAAAGGGACACATAATGGTGACATATAAACAAAACAAAACAAAAATACATGATGACAAAGACATTATTCATGCACCTCCATACTGCATTCAATTTAACAGTAAGAGTGTACGGGTGATGAAATGTGTGACAGAAGTGAGACAGATAGAGAGACAGGCAGACAGACAGACAGAAAGAAAGAGAGACAGACAGACAGAGAGAGAGAGAGAGACAGACAGACAGACAGACAGAGAGACAGACAGAGAGACAGACAGACAGACAGACAGAAAGAAAGAGAGAGAGACAGACAGACAGAGAGA
>CM042426.1:760441-792941 GCA_023631565.1 Gymnocephalus cernua | reverse complement strand
GGTAAGGACTACTAGCCAGTCAGAAGCAGAGTATGAGGGCGTGTCCTGACAGTACCTAGGTAAGGACTACTAGCCAGTCAGAAGCAGAGTATGAGGGCGTGTCCTGACAGTACCTAGATAAGGACTACTAGCCAGTCAGAAGCAGAGTATGAGGGCGTGTCCTGACAGTACCTAGGTAAGGACTACTAGCCAGTCAGAAGCAGAGTATGAGGGCGTGTCCTGACAGTACCTAGGTAAGGACTACTAGCCAGTCAGAAGCAGAGTATGAGGGCGTGTCCTGACAGTACCTAGGTAAGGACTACTAGCCAGTCAGAAGCAGAGTATGAGGGCGTGTCCTGACAGTACCTAGGTAAGGACTACTAGCCAGTCAGAAGCAGAGTATGAGGGCGTGTCCTGACAGTACCTAGGTAAGGACTACTAGCCAGTCAGAAGCAGAGTATGAGGGCGTGCCCTGACAGTAGCTAGGTAAGGACTACTAGCCAGTCAGAAGCAGAGTATGAGGGCGTGTCCTGACAGTAGCTAGGTAAGGACTACTAGCCAGTCAGAAGCAGAGTATGAGGGCGTGTCCTGACAGTACCTAGGTAAGGACTACTAGCCAGTCAGAAGCAGAGTATGAGGGCGTGTCCTACAGTACCTAGGTAAGGACTACTAGCCAGTCAGAAGCAGAGTATGAGGGCGTGTCCTGACAGTACCTAGGTAAGGACTACTAGCCAGTCAGAAGCAGAGTATGAGGGCGTGTCCTGACAGTACCTAGATAAGGACTACTAGCCAGTCAGAAGCAGAGTATGAGGGCGTGTCCTGACAGTACCTAGGTAAGGACTACTAGCCAGTCAGAAGCAGAGTATGAGGGCGTGTCCTGACAGTACCTAGGTAAGGACTACTAGCCAGTCAGAAGCAGAGTATGAGGGCGTGTCCTGACAGTACCTAGGTAAGGACTACTAGCCAGTCAGAAGCAGAGTATGAGGGCGTGCCCTGACAGTAGCTAGGTAAGGACTACTAGCCAGTCAGAAGCAGAGTATGAGGGCGTGTCCTGACAGTACCTAGGTAAGGACTACTAGCCAGTCAGAAGCAGAGTATGAGGGCGTGTCCTGACAGTAGCTAGGTAAGGACTACTAGCCAGTCAGAAGCAGAGTATGAGGGCGTGCCCTGACAGTAGCTAGGTAAGGACTACTAGCCAGTCAGAAGCAGAGTATGAGGGCGTGTCCTGACAGTACCTAGGTAAGGACTACTAGCCAGTCAGAAGCAGAGTATGAGGGCGTGCCCTGACAGTAGCTAGGTAAGGACTACTAGCCAGTCAGAAGCAGAGTATGAGGGCGTGTCCTGACAGTAGCTAGGTAAGGACTACTAGCCAGTCAGAAGCAGAGTATGAGGGCGTGTCCTGACAGTACCTAGGTAAGGACTACTAGCCAGTCAGAAGCAGAGTATGAGGGCGTGTCCTGACAGTACCTAGATAAGGACTACTAGCCAGTCAGAAGCAGAGTATGAGGGCGTGTCCTGACAGTACCTAGGTAAGGACTACTAGCCAGTCAGAAGCAGAGTATGAGGGCGTGTCCTGACAGTACCTAGGTAAGGACTACTAGCCAGTCAGAAGCAGAGTATGAGGGCGTGTCCTGACAGTACCTAGATAAGGACTACTAGCCAGTCAGAAGCAGAGTATGAGGGCGTGTCCTGACAGTACCTAGGTAAGGACTACTAGCCAGTCAGAAGCAGAGTATGAGGGCGTGTCCTGACAGTACCTAGGTAAGGACTACTAGCCAGTCAGAAGCAGAGTATGAGGGCGTGTCCTGACAGTACCTAGGTAAGGACTACTAGCCAGTCAGAAGCAGAGTATGAGGGCGTGTCCTGACAGTACCTAGGTAAGGACTACTAGCCAGTCAGAAGCAGAGTATGAGGGCGTGTCCTGACAGTACCTAGGTAAGGACTACTAGCCAGTCAGAAGCAGAGTATGAGGGCGTGCCCTGACAGTAGCTAGGTAAGGACTACTAGCCAGTCAGAAGCAGAGTATGAGGGCGTGTCCTGACAGTACCTAGGTAAGGACTACTAGCCAGTCAGAAGCAGAGTATGAGGGCGTGTCCTACAGTACCTAGGTAAGGACTACTAGCCAGTCAGAAGCAGAGTATGAGGGCGTGTCCTGACAGTACCTAGGTAAGGACTACTAGCCAGTCAGAAGCAGAGTATGAGGGCGTGTCCTACAGTACCTAGGTAAGGACTACTAGCCAGTCAGAAGCAGAGTATGAGGGCGTGTCCTGACAGTACCTAGGTAAGGACTACTAGCCAGTCAGAAGCAGAGTATGAGGGCGTGTCCTGACAGTACCTAGATAAGGACTACTAGCCAGTCAGAAGCAGAGTATGAGGGCGTGTCCTGACAGTACCTAGGTAAGGACTACTAGCCAGTCAGAAGCAGAGTATGAGGGCGTGTCCTGACAGTACCTAGGTAAGGACTACTAGCCAGTCAGAAGCAGAGTATGAGGGCGTGTCCTGACTGTACCTAGGTAAGGACTACTAGCCAGTCAGAAGCAGAGTATGAGGGCGTGCCCTGACAGTAGCTAGGTAAGGACTACTAGCCAGTCAGAAGCAGAGTATGAGGGCGTGTCCTGACAGTACCTAGGTAAGGACTACTAGCCAGTCAGAAGCAGAGTATGAGGGCGTGTCCTGACAGTACCTAGGTAAGGACTACTAGCCAGTCAGAAGCAGAGTATGAGGGCGTGCCCTGACAGTAGCTAGGTAAGGACTACTAGCCAGTCAGAAGCAGAGTATGAGGGCGTGTCCTGACAGTACCTAGGTAAGGACTACTAGCCAGTCAGAAGCAGAGTATGAGGGCGTGTCCTACAGTACCTAGGTAAGGACTACTAGCCAGTCCGAAGCAGAGTATGAGGGCGTGTCCTGACAGTACCTAGGTAAGGACTACTAGCCAGTCAGAAGCAGAGTATGAGGGCGTGTCCTGACAGTAGCTAGGTAAGGACTACTAGCCAGTCAGAAGCAGAGTATGAGGGCGTGTCCTGACAGTACCTAGGTAAGGACTACTAGCCAGTCAGAAGCAGAGTATGAGGGCATGTCCTGACAGTACCTAGGTAAAGACTACTAGCCAGTCAGAAGCAGAGTATGAGGGCGTGCCCTGACAGTAGCTAGGTAAGGACTACTAGCCAGTCAGAAGCAGAGTATGAGGGCGTGTCCTGACAGTACCTAGGTAAAGACTACTAGCCAGTCAGAAGCAGAGTATGAGGGCGTGCCCTGACAGTAGCTAGGTAAGGACTACTAGCCAGTCAGAAGCAGAGTATGAGGGCGTGTCCTAGGTAAGGGGGGGACGAATGGAAAGAGTAAATGGCAAAAAGCATAATATGGGAACTTTATATAGTTGTAGTTTAAAAGCTACAAACAATCAAACCAATCCAGTTCATCTACACCGGGATGAGAGCGGTTTTGTAATAACACGACCTCTGACCTCCCGGCTGATGAATATCGGGGATTAAATGATAATCCACGAGCAGGGGGGAGGCAGAGGGAAACCAGAGAGCATGCTGGGACACCACGAGGCTGCAGGAGCATGCTGGGAGACTTTCAACAGATGCGGAGGATCAAAGTTAATTCTTGACCTTAAAAGAAAATGAGATGAGAAAAGAAGATCTCACCTCCCTCGTGTCGTCTCCCCCGAGATTTCTGGTTTTTCTGGGTCAAAATCTGAAATTAGAACTTGTTTTTCAACGTTTTTGTTGCTTTTCCCTCGATGGTTATGTCACTTTCTTCAACGTTTTTGTCACTTCTATCGAAGGTTTTTTTGTCACTTTTTTGTCACTTTTATCAATGTTTTTTTGTCATTTTTTCTGATGTTTTTGTCGATATTTTTCTGCGCTTTTTGGTGTTTTTGTGAATTTTTTCTCCTGACATTTTTCCCACTTTTTTCAACGTTTTTGTCACTTTTATCAGAGTTTTTTTTTGTCATTTTTTGTAACTTTTTTTTCCCTTTTTTGTCACTTTTATCAATGATTTTTTGTCACTTTTTCCGATGTTTTTGGTCGATATTTTTCTGCACTTTTTGATGTTTTTGTGAATTTTTCCCCGACATTTTTCTCACCTTCTTCAACGTTTTTGTCACTTTTTGTAACTTTATTGTTGCCTTTTTTTGTCACTTTTATCACAGTTTTTTTGTCACTTTTTTGCCATTTTTATCAAAGTTTATTTGTCAAATTTTGTCACTTTTATCACAGTTTTTTTGTCACTTTTTCCGACGTTTTTTGTCGATATGTTTCTGCGCTTTTTGGTGTTTTTGTGAATTTTTTCTCCCGACATTTTTCTCATTTTTTTCAACGTTCTTTCATGAAAAATAAATTTCAAAATGCTATAAAATTTAACAAAACTAAAAATGCAATGAAAGTAGTGAACTGATAATTTATTTTACTTGTGAAGAGCGTCGTACGGAACCATCCACGGCACTTTTTTTTTTTTTCAAAAATTCGGTTGACATAAAATGTCAGAAAAATCGTCAAAAACGTCAAAAGGCGAAGAATGAAACTGACAAAAACATCAGAAAAAAAGTTCAAATTTTGACCTAGAAAATCAAAAAGTTGCATGGTTACATGAGCAGAAATATTATTCTCATTTCCAGGTTCATAATTGTATTTTAGAGGTTGTATCAGAATATGTTTACATGGTTTAACTCTCAAAAAACACCATATGTTTGTTGTACTGCACATTGCTGCAGCTCCTCTTTTCACCCTGTGTGTTGAGCTCTTTATTTTAGCTACAGAGTGAGACATCTCACTTCTTTTCCATCTTTGTTGGAGTCGCACATGCTCAGTAGCTCGGTAAGATCACATCAGCTAGCTGTTTGTTTCTCTGACTTCAAGGCAGGATCAGCAGGGAGACTTCTTCTAAACAGGGAACACTTCCACCTTAGCGTGGAATACCTGCAGAACAGGGACAGGAAGTAGTTCTTCTGGAAATTATGGTGAACTAGTGTGTGTTGTAGCAGTGGTTTACCATTGAGAACTGTAATAAAACAATGATTAATGAGTGGAGTGATCGAGGAGACATATTCCATCACAAAAGAAGTGACATCATGTAAGAGTAATTTGGTACTTTATTCAATCATCTGAACAAAGGAGAGACCATGAGTACACACGCAAGACGTATGCATGTACTCCATAGTGTCTAAAGTAACATACGAGTGGACCGTGCTTTATACATTTCGGTTGTGCCGACATAGGTGAGAACTATTTCTTTCTGCTCACACAAAATAGTCTCCAAACCTCGTATGGGAGACTCAGAATATCTCTGCTCAGTCCAGGCATCAGTTTTCTCCTGCAAGCAGTTTGTCTGTAAACAACATGCATCTGAAAAACCCTGAATGCTGAAATGTTAACCTATCAAGAACGAGCTAGCATGCTAGCGCTAGCAAGGCTTGACTACTGTAACTCTCTGTTTACCTGTCTGAATATGTCTGCTTTGAACAAACTGCAAATTGTTCAAAATTCTGCTGCTAGACTTTTAACAGGTTGCCCCTCGAAGGTCTCGTATCACTCCAGTCTTGTCAGCTCTCCATTGGCTCCCTGTAACATTCAGGATCCACTTTAAGGTTTTAGTGCTGACTTTCAGGGCCTTAAACGGTCAGGCCCCACAGTATATCCTGGACCTTTTGAAGCCGTATTTCCCTAGCCGGACTCTTCGGTCCTCTGACCAGTATTTGCTTGCGGTCCCTAAGACTGGTTCTAAGACCCGAGGGGACCAGGTCTTTCCAGTCTGTTGCCCCCAGACTGAGGAACGCCCTGCCCCTGTCCGTGCGTCTGGCTGACTCTGTTGTCTCTTTTAAAAAGGATCTGAAAACTTGCTTATTTAGGAAAGCTTTTGGTTGATGGGTTCTCACTAGCGTCCCTTTCTTTTGATATATGTATATGCATTTTATACTGTTTGTTCTATCTATTCTGTTGTACAGCACTTTGTGATTTTATCTGTGAAAAGCGCTTTATAAATAAATTTTACTTACTTACTAGCATGCTACAGTTAGCCACCTCGTCTCGGCTACTGACGTAGAAAGTCCTGCAGATTTTGACCAGCTCACCCAGAGACTGACGGCAGGAATCATCCAGAAACCGTATCTCACTCAGAACAACATGGATGGATTTTTATCTAAGTTTGTATGTGTGTGGAAGCACCAGAGACACAAAATAACACCCCAAATCACAGAAAAATAGTTTTTTTTCATAATATGGGCTCTTTAAAGTAGGCTATGCAAACATGTCCTTGTAGAGTATGAACCTGGCAACGTTATATAATATAATTTTGCACTGGAATGAATGTACATTTTGAAATATCGTTCTCTCTTCTCCGTGTTTTAGAGCGTCCGGCTGCTGCCTTCTCATTTCCTTTAGTTTGGGAACTTTAAGCCTCTTTCTGCCACTTCGTTTCCTGATGGCGCCGTGCGGGTTAACACGGTTCAGTGGAATCTCTCTCTCAGAAGAAATCAAACCAAAGTCCTGGGGAATTGCTCTGCTCTCTCTCTCAATTTGTGCCCAATCACCAGGGGACCTGTGCAGCGGGGCAACTGATAATTGGCCCTCGGTTCAGCACAAACACTCGTTAATTAACCCCGAGCTGCAAACCAGGTCTCTACCACACTTTCACATGCACTGTATGCCGTTTCTTTGGCATGTTTGATTGTCGGCTCGGTGAAGGATTCAGGCTTTCTTTGTGCTCTACGTCTCCGTCTCCGGTTTCTTCTAATGGAAAGAAGAGAGACAGGAAGTCAGTGGAGTGTGTAGACGAAGAGGAAACCGTCAGAAAGGAATCAGATTATATAGGCCAAGTGTCCTTTTACAGTTATTGACTGTAAAAGAAAGAAAGCCTCTGAGGCCGCCGACTCAGCTTACAGGCTGCCTGACAAACCGAGAGCATCGTGCCGTAAACAAGGCTCTGCTCGGCTCGTTAAACATCTTTTAAAGTGAACCAAAGAATTAAAGTTCTGGCTCGTCAGGCTCACTTTCTAAATAAAGAAATGTTAGCTAATGCTTTAATTCAGCCATACTTCGATTGTGCCTGTACTACATGGTACAGCAGCACACCTACAAGAATAAAAGTCTAGCTCCAAACACAGAATGAATTAGTCAGGTTGATTTTAAGCCTCAACAACAGAAACCATGTCGGCTCTTCAGAACTTAAGAAATTAAGTTGAAAACAGGGTGAGACGATTGAAAATGAGATAAACACGAAAGATTTTGTACAACAATGAGCCGAGGTATTTATTTTAAGCTTATTAAAAAGCTTATTACGGGGCGGATGTGGCTCAGTGGTAGAGTGTTCGCCTGCCAATCGGAGTCCCATGTCGAAGTGTCCTTGGGCGAGACGCTGAACCCCGAGTTGCCTGCTGATGAGCTAGTGGCGCCTTGTACGGCAGACGCGGCCTCAGCGTGTGAATGTGTGTGAATGGCGAATGGTTCCTGTACTATGTAAAGCGCTTTGAGTAGTTGTTAAGACTGGAAAAAGCGTAGTAGTTGTTAAGACCCTCCTCCACAGCTCTGTGGAGGAGGGTCTGGCAATGCGAGACTAGAAACAATCTAACTTTGTCACGATTGTGACTGTTGTTTTGAGTTTCCTGTTCTATTTTGAAGTCTGGTTTTTCTCCCTAGTTATGTCCAGATTTACTTCCTGTCTTGTGTTTTTCCCGCCTGTTTGATTGTTCTGCCCCGCCCTGATTTGTTCCACCTGTTGTATCACCTGTCCCTCGTTTGTCCCACAATTTTTGCAAGTTCCCGCAATTTCATCCCATAAATATCCCGCATATTCCATCGCATTTTTTAAGAAAACGTGCCGCATAATCAAAAGAAAAGAAAATCTCACCTCCAGGTCCGTGTCGTCTCCCCGGAGACTTCTGGTTTTTCTGGGTCAAAATGTAAAATTAGAACTAGTTTTTCAACGTTTTTGGTCGTATTTTTCACCATGTTTTTGTTGCTTTTCCCTCGATGTTTATGTCACTTTCTTCAACGTTTTTTTTGTCATTTTTTGTAACTTTTTTTGTGCCTTTTTTGTCAATTTTATCGATTTTTTTTGTAAATCTTTCCGATGTTTTTTGTCGATATTTTTCTGCACTTTTTGCAAAAAGGAAACAAGGATTTTTGCCCACAACAATCACAATTTTTCTGGAGGAACTGATCAATAGATTCAATAACGAAACAACTGCCGTGAGACTGCAGCTGCGAGGGGTCAGCAGAGATTTGTGCTTCTCTTTTTCCTGACCCAGGACCGGTACTGGTCCTGGATGGAGGGAAGGTCCGCTCCAGTGATCCTCTCTGCAGCCCTGATTGTCCGTTGCGGTCTCCTCTCTGTGTTTTTGTTGTTGTCGAGTTGGCGCGGACTTCCTGTTTTCCGCCTGAACAAACACGAGTCGGCGGAGAGTGAAAACAAACGGATCAACTCAGCAAAGAGCATCAGTGTGTGTTTGTATTTCATGGTTCTGCTTTTCGCCACAGTATGTTTCCATAGTTTCCTGTTTCTTTGTCTCTATTTGAGGGGGAGTGGTGATCTGGTGACCTGGTGGTTAAGGTGGTTAAGAAGCAAGCTTGTGACCGGGAGGTCGTCGGTTCAATCCAGACCGACAGGATAAAGTCTGGGTGGGGAAAGTGTCCCTCCGACCGACGACGGCACGGAACACACCGACCAGACTCGAGTCACCGACCTCGCCAGACTGTCAGACGGACGGTTATCAGGTTGGTGTGTCAGCGCCTTAATAATTAAAGGATTAGTGCACGTGGCCACATTACCTGCATTTATGTCCCTCAAGAAAAACACAGAGTTTATTTTGTGATCGTTGAGGGCAAAAATCCTTGATTATGTGGCACGTTTTCTTAATAAATGTGATGGAATATGAGGGATATTTATGCATTTTTATGCGATGAAATTGCGGGAACTTGCAGAAACTGCAGTTTGATGAAAAAGAGAAAACAAAGTGATTCCCCCCCAACACCGTGTTCTCACTAGGCGATTATGAAATCATGCAAGACCCGCATATTTTGCGCGGAAATCGGTAAGTCAGGAATAAGAGACTAGTTGTGTTTTCAGCCTTTATTTTTATTTCCTCGGACTTTAAAAGCAAAATATACAGAAACACAGATAAATTAGACCGATGAAGGAGAGAGGGAGACAGAGATGAAGGAGAGAGAGAGAAGGAGAGAGATGAAGAAAGAGAGGGAGAAGGAGGAGAGAGAGATGAAGAAAGAGAGGGAGACAGAGATGGAGGAGAGAGAGATGAAGGAGAGAGATGAAGAAAGAGAGGGAGAATGAGGAGAGCTGCTGATTGGAAAACACGAGGAAAAGGTCAAGTAGGAAGAGATGGAGGAGAGAACAACTCTGCTGAAATCGAATCATTCCCTCGAGTTCAACAAATGAGCTGTCGGACTCTGTGTGTGTGTGTGTGTGTGTGTGTGTGTGTGTGTGTGTGTGTGTGTGTGTGTGTGTGTGTGTGTGTGTGTGTGTGTGTGTGTGTGTGTGTGTGTGTGTGTGAGAGAGAGAGTACGATGTCAACCTTGGCTTCCATGGTTTTTGCTTCAGGCAGTTTGTTTATGCAGAAATAACAGCTGGCACTCCACACTGATTATTCCTTCACACACACACACACACACACACACACACACACACACACACACACACAAAGAGACACACACACACACACACACACTCACACACACACACTCACACACACACACACACACACACACACACACACACAGAGACAATGGAAAGGTATGAGTGCATCACTCGCTGCAGGAAGGAAACTTGACTCCTTTGGGTCTCGTGTTGGTGTAACGTGACTTTATGTTAATATGTTCAAACATTAAAATACACTTAATAAAAAGTATTATTATTAGTATTAATAATTAGTATTATTATTAGTATTAATAATTAGTATTATTATTAGTATTAATAATTAGAATTAGTATTAGTATTAATAATAGTATTATTATTAGTATTAATAATTAGTATTAGAGTGAGTAATTAATCATTATAATGTCCCAGATCCATTACAGCAGCAGCTGATATGATGTCTTAAAGCTGTCAGAAACACAAATATTCAGCTACAACACAACAAATCATTATTATTTATTCATGGCTTAAAACTTATTATCTCTTCTTACTCATTATCTCTTATTATCTCTTATTATCTCTTCTTACTCATTATCTCTTATTATCTCTTATTATCTCTTATTATCTCTTCTTACTTATTATCTCTTATTATCTCTTATTATCTCTTCTTACTCATTATCTCTTATTATCTCTTATTATCTCTTCTTACTCATTATCTCGTATTATCTCTTATTATCTCTTATTATCTCTTCTTACTCATTATCTCTTATTATCTCTTATTATCTCTTCTTACTTATTATCTCTTATTATCTCTTATTATCTCTTATTATCTCTTATTATCTCTTATTATCTCTTCTTACTCATTATCTCTTATTATCTCTTATTATCTCTTATTATCTCTTATTATCTCTTATTATCTCTTCTTACTCATCTCTTATTATCTCTTATTATCTCTTATTATCTCTTCTTACTTATTATCTCTTATTATCTCTTATTATCTCTTCTTACTCATTATCTCTTATTATCTCTTATTATCTCTTATTATCTCTTATTATCTCTTATTATCTCTTCTTACTTATTATCTCTTATTACTTATTATCTCTTATTATCTCTTATTATCTCTTCTTACTCATTATCTCTTATTATCTCTTATTATCTCTTATTATCTCTTCTTACTTATTATCTCTTATTATCTCTTCTTACTTATTATCTCTTATTATCTCTTATTATCTCTTCTTACTTATTATCTCTTATTATCTCTTCTTACTTATTATCTCTTATTATCTCTTATTATCTCTTATTATCTCTTCTTACTTATTATCTCTTATTATCTCTTCTTACTTATTATCTCTTATTATCTCTTATTATCTCTTCTTACTCATTATCTCTTATTATCTCTTATTATCTCTTATTATCTCTTATTATCTCTTCTTACTTATTATCTCTTATTATCTCTTATCTCTTATTATCTCTTATTATCTCTTATTATCTCTTCTTACTTATTATCTCTTATTATCTCTTATCTCTTATTATCTCTTATTATCTATTATTATCTCTTCTTACTTATTATCTCTTATTATCTCTTCTTACTTATTATCTCTTATTATCTCTTATTATCTCTTCTTACTTATTATCTCTTATTATCTCTTCTTACTTATTATCTCTTATTATCTCTTATTATCTCTTCTTACTCATTATCTCTTATTATCTCTTATTATCTCTTATTATCTCTTATTATCTCTTCTTACTTATTATCTCTTATTATCTCTTATCTCTTATTATCTCTTATTATCTCTTATTATCTCTTCTTACTTATTATCTCTTATTATCTCTTATCTCTTATTATCTCTTATTATCTCTTATTATCTCTTATTATCTCTTCTTACTTATTATCTCTTATTATCTCTTATCTCTTATTATCTCTTATTATCTATTATTATCTCTTCTTACTTATTATCTCTTATCTCTTCTTACTCATTATCTCTTATTATCTCTTATTATCTCTTATTATCTCTTATTATCTCTTATTATCCATCCATCCATCGTCGTCCGCTTATCCGTGGTCGGGTCGCGGGGGGAGCAGCTCCAGCAGGGAACCCCAAACCTCCCTTTCCCGAGCCACATTAACCAGCTCTGACTGGGGGATCCCGAGGCGTTCCCATGCCAGGTTGGAGATGTAATCCCTCCACCTAGTCCTGGGTCTTCCCCGAGGCCTCCTCCCAGCTGGACGTGCCTGGAACACCTCCCTAGGGAGGCGCCCAGGGGGCATCCTTACCAGATGCCCGAACCACCTCAACTGGCTCCTTTCGACGTGAAGGAGCAGCGACTCTACTCCGAGCTCCTCACGGATGACTGAGCTTCTCACCCTATCTCTAAGGGAGACGCCAGCCACCCTCCTGAGGAAACCCATTTCGGCCGCTTGTACCCTGGATCTCGTTCTTTCGGTCATGACCCAACCTTCATGACCATAGGTGAGGGTAGGAACGAAAACTGACCGGTAGATCGAGAGCTTTGCCTTCTGGCTCAGCTCTCTTTTCGTCACAACGGTGCGATAAACAGAATGTAATACCGCCCACGCTGCGCCGATTCTCCGACCAATCTCCAGCTCCATTGTCCCCTCACTCGCGAACAAGACCCCAAGGTACTTAAACTCCTTCACTTGGGGTAAGGACTCATTCCCTACCTGGAGAAGGCACTCCATCGGTTTCCTGCTGAGAACCATGGCCTCAGATTTAGAGGTGCTGATCCTCATCCCAGCCGCTTCACACTCGGCTGCAAACCGATACAGTGAGTGCTGAAGGTCACAGGCCGATGATGCCATCAGGACCACATCATCTGCAAAGAGCAGCGATGAGATCCCCAGCCCACCGAACTGCAACCCCTCCATACCACGACTACGCCTCGATATCCTATCCATAAATACTACGAACAGGATTGGTGACAAAGCGCAGCCCTGGCGGAGGCCAACCCTCACCTGGAACGTGTCTGACTTACTGCCGAGAACCCGGACACAGCTCTCGCTTTGGTCATACAGAGATTGGATGGCCCTGAGAAGGGACCCCCTCACCCCATACTCCCGCAGCACCTCCCACAAAGTCTCCCGGGGGACCCGGTCATATGCCTTCTCCAGATCCACAAAACACATGTAGACTGGATGGGCATACTCCCAGGCTCCCTCCAGGATCCTTGCTAGAGTAAAGAGCTGATCCGTTGTTCCACGCCCAGGACGGAATCCGCATTGTTCCTCTTCAACCTGAGGTTCGACTATCGGCCGAACCCTCCTTTCCAGCACCTTGGAGTAGACTTTACCAGGGAGGCTGAGAAGTGTGATACCCCTGTAATTGGTACACACCCTCTGGTCCCCCTTTTTGAAGAGGGGAACCACCACCCCGGTCTGCCACTCCTTAGGCACTGTCCCAGACTTCCACGCAATGTTGAGTAGGCGTGTCAACCAAGACAGCCCCTCCACACCCAGAGCTTTCAGCATTTCTGGACGGATCTCATCAATCCCTGGGGCTTTGCCACTGTGGAGTTGTTTGACTACCTCAGTGACCTCCACCAGGGAAATTGACGACAATCCCCCGTCATCCTCCAGCTCTGCCTCTAACAAAGAGGGCGCATCAGCTGGATTTAGGAGTTCCTCAAAGTGCTCCTTCCACCGCCCTATTACCTCCTCAGTTGAGGTCAACAACGTCCCATCCTTACTGTACACAGCTTGGATGGTTCCCCGCTTCCCCCTTCTGAGGTGGCGGACGGTTTTCCAGAAGCGCCTTGGTGCCGACCGAAAGTCCTTCTCCATGTCTTCTCCGAACTTCTCCCACACCCGCTGCTTTGCCTCTTTCACGGCAGAGGCTGCAGTCCTTCGGGCCCTTCGGTACCTTGCAACTGCCTCCGGAGTCCTCTGGGATAACATATCCCGGAAAGACTCCTTCTTCAGTCGGACGGCTTCCCTGACCACCGGTGTCCACCACGGTGTTCGAGGGTTACCGCCCCTTGAGGCACCTAAGACCCTAAGACCACAGCTCCCTGCCGCAGCTTCAGCAATGGAAACTTTGAACATTGTCCACTCAGGTTCAATGCCCCCAGCCTCCACAGGGATGCACGAAAAGCTCCGCCGGAGGTGTGAGTTGAAGGTCTGTCGGACAGGAGCTTCCTCCAGACGTTCCCAATTTACCCGCACCACCCGTTTGGGTTTACCAGGTCTGTCCAGAGTCTTCCCCACCCCCTGACCCAACTCACCACCAGATGGTGATCAGTTGACAGCTCCGCCCCTCTCTTCACCCGAGTGTCCAAAACATACGGCCTCATATCAGATGAAACGATTATAAAATCGATCATTGACCTTCGGCCTAGGGTGCTCTGGTACCAAGTACACTTATGAGCATCCCTATGTTCGAACATGGTGTTTGTTATAGACAATCCATGACTAGCACAGAAGTCCAATAACAGACAACCACTCTGGTTTAGATCAGGGAGGCCGTTCCTCCCAATCACGCCTCTCCATGTATCTCCGTCATTGCCCACATGTGCGTTGAAGTCCCCCAGCAGAACTATGGAGTCCCCCTCCGGAGCCCCATACAGGACTCCATTCAAGGTCTCCAAAAAGGCCGAATACTCTGAACTCTTGTTTGGTGCATATGCACAAACAACAGTCAGAGTTTTCCCCCCAACAACCCGCAGGCGTAGGGAGGCGACCCTCTCGTCCACCGGGGTAAACTCCAACGTTGCGGCGCTCAGCCGGGGACTTGTGAGTATCCCCACACCCGCCTGGCGCCTCACACCCTGGGCAACTCCGGAGAAGAAAAGAGTCCAACCCCTCTCCAGGAGTACGGTTCCAGAACCGAGACTATGCGTAGAAGTAAGCCCCACCAGATCCAACTGGTAGCGCTCCACCCCACGCACAAGTTCCGGCTCCTTCCCCCACAGCGAGGTGACATTCCATGTCCCCAGAGCCAGCCTCTGCTGCCCGGGTCTGGTCCGTCGAGGCCCCTGACCTTCACCGCCACCCGTGTGGCAGCGCACCCGACCCCAGCGGTTCCTCCCACAGGTGGTGGGCCCATGGGATGGAGAGATAGGTGCCACGTAGCTTTTTCGGGCTGTGCCCGGCCGGGCTCCGTGGCAAACCCGGCCACCAGACGCTCGCTGACGAGCCCTCCCTCTGGGCCTGGCTCCAGACGGGGGCCCCGGGCTTCCTCTGGGCAGGGTCTCTCTATCCCTTCCTCGTTTTTTCATAGGGTTTTTTGAACCATTCTTCGTCTGGCCCCTCACCTGAGACCACTTTGCCATGGGAGACCCTACCAGGAGCACAAAGCTCCAGACAACACAGCCCTCAGGTTCATAGGGACACCCAAACCTCTCCACCACGATAAGGTGATGGTTCCCGGAGAGGGAATCAGAGAAGTTTTATTTATTTTTCTTTAAAAATGACTCAAACTTACTTACTTTACTTTATTCAGGACACAAAATCCATCCCACAATACAGAAGACAGACAAATACCAGACAAAACACACAATAAGATATGACTACAACAGTCAGAGGTCCACAATACACAAAAACTACACATACATACATACACACACACCTGTACATGTTAGTCTACACACACACCTGTACATGTTAGTCTACACACACACCTGTACATGTTAGTCTACACACACACCTGTACATGTTAGCCTACACACACACCTGTACATGAGACTCCTGAGCACAGCAGGACAGGTGGACACATCGACACTTACAGACATTTGGCTTGCGCTGCTCCATCGCGGCATTATTTTTGGGGGGCTTTTCCCTTTATGATGTAGTGACGTAGACAGGAAAGGGGGAGAGAGATGGGGGACGACACGCAGCAAAGGGCAGCAGGTCGGACTCTAACCTGCGCCGCTACAAAGGACTCGGCCTACATGGGGCGCACGCTCTAACCGGGGGAGCCAAAGGCCGCCCCCATCTTGGCAGTTTAAGCAGCAGCCTCATGCCATCATTATATAACACTGAGGGCCAGATGTACGTACATTTGCGAACGTAGCGTTATCAGCGTCATGGCTCACCCGCAGATAGCGAACGCAATGATACCATAGTTTACGCCATATTTACCAAACCTGCAGGTCATCCGTAATTAGCGCCTTTCTCCGCCCACTATACCGTAAACTGTAAGTACTGGTGCTATGATACGGCTGAGTGCAGACTGCGATATTCCCACTGCTGATGCTATGACTGTTTGAAATGATCCTGATGCCAATATTTGTAATGTAGCGAGGAGTTTAACAACTGCTGGAATGTGAACTCTGAGTCGGAGATTCGATGTCATCTTTGATTTCTTCCAGTAACTGTAATCTTGCATGGCTGCTTAATCTGTGATCCTTGTGGCAAAACTCCTTTCACCTCGTCTCCTTGGCCGATGTCTTCGTCTTGCTCGGATTACTGCTGTCATTTCACCAGGAGGCATATGTGAGGAAACCCGCTTCCAGGTTTACACCTGCTTTTAAGAGGCGGAGAATTTTCACCGCAAAATAGAGGCGCGCTATCACTGGCGGTGTTTGTACATACCGCGGAATACGTAATTAAGCGCTCTTTACGCTTCCCCTCCCATCTCTTTACGGTAAACTCCCACTTTCCCCGTGACCCTCCCATGAATAAATATGCATGACACAAAAAACGCAATTTGCCCTTTTCAGCTCCCACGACATGCAGTTTGCGCTTTTACATCATTGCGGCCTGTTTGTACCTACCTCGCCATGATTTTACGCGCACGTTGCGACACAAATACGCCTGAAGTGGGCGCAACACTTCAGGCGTATTTGTGTGGCCATACACTGGCCATACATCTGGCCCTCAGTGTCTGCATACTGCTTTTTTTGCAGTGGGCAGTATACATGAAACAGAGGAATCGATTATCACAATAGTTGGTTGTTTATTTAATATTTGACAAGTAATTGATTAATCTTCGCAGCTGCAGCAGCGTCTACCAGACTGTGAGCCTCATGTTAAAGTTCGTGGCTGCAGCTTAAAGTCTTGATGTCTGCAGGTTTATCCCGAGGAAGCATGCACTTCTGAAAATGTACTTCCGAATGCCAATCTGACGCCCGCGTGCATAACATAACGTACAGCTTTATTTAGGGCTGATTATTTATGTGATAAGTGATTATTATTTTCAGAACAGATGAATCTAGTTGACCATTAATTTAATATTTGACAAGTAATCTTAGTAATCTTAATCTTCGCAGCTCCTGCAGCGTTTACCAGACTGTGAGCCTCGTGGTAAAGTTCGTGGCTGCAGCTTAAAGTCTTGATGTCTGCAGGTTTATCCCGAGGAACCTAAGAGGGAAAGCACCGCATTATATTCTGCGTAGAGCTCTTTGCAGAACTTATTTTACACGTTATTATTACCCGCGCATTTTCTCTGTAGTGCAGAAAAAAAGAGGAAGCGTGTGCTTTCTGAGAAGAGTTATGAATGGAAATGTGGAGCCATGATCTGTATATAAAGGAGCACAGAGCACGGTTCTAACACACAGCACACTTTGAAGACTGAAGATCCACACAGAAGCTCTCCTGTCTTCCAACCATGAAGTCTCTGCTGGCTGTCGTACTTCTGCTCTGCTTCCTGCTTCCCATCTCTGCCGGTCAGTAACTACACACTTGATTTCTCTGTGAGCTGTCAGTCTAAAGGCTGTTTTATGCTTCTGCGTCAACTCCACGCCGTCTTCTCGTCTTCTCGACCTTTGGGTGCGAGCTGGTCATAAAACTCAGTCCCAGCTGCGTTAGGTCGGTCTTTCCCCCGTCTTTAAGTTCAGGAAAGTTTGACGTCTTGGCAGATAAATCTGTGGCATTGCGATACCAGTTCCTTCAATTATACTTTTTTCGATTCCAATTTGTGCCGTCAGACAGCCAATCAGCAGCACTATTAGATCTTGGTAGAAGAATGCTGCATGCTGATTGGCTCACTGACGCCGATGAGATGTACTCCTTAGGGACTGAATGACGAGGCATTTTTCAATAAAGTCTCTTCAAAGTCTTCTAGGCATTAGATTTCACTACCAAGACTTAAAACCTCCGATAATATGGAACAAGTTTGATTTTGTCAGAACATCAAGACGGGAAAAGGACGACTGTGTCGAGACAGGAAGTGTTCGTTGTGAGGTCAGCTGTACTATTAGTGTATTAGTATTAAATGTGTGTCTGCGTTCACAGGTCCGGTTGCTCCGTCAGTGCCAAAGGATGGATGCTGTCCAGGTTACACTCAAATGCGTATTCCTAAAATAAAGGTGATACACGCGGCGATGACCCCGGGGGACTGTGGAGACAAAGCCAAGGCAATTGTGTAAGTATTTACAATTAATTATAATCACATGTAACCCATGTTGTCTGCATTAGAGTGCGTGTGTGTGTGTGTGTGTGTGTGTGTGTGTGTGTGTGTCTGTGTGTGTGTGTGTGTGTGTTTGTGTGTGTGTGTGTGTGTGTGTGTGTGTGTGTGTGTGTGTCTGTGTGTGTGTGTGTCTGTCTGTCTGTGTGTGTGTGTGTGTGTGTGTGTGTCAGTGTGTGTGTCTGTCTGTCTGTCTGTCTGTCTGTCTGTCTGTCTGTCTGTGTGTGTGTGTGTGTGTGTGTGTGTGTGTGTGTGTGTGTGTGTGTGTGTGTGTGTGTGTGTGTGTGTGTGTGTGTGTGTGTGTGTGTGTGTGTGTGTGTGTGTGTGTGTGTGTGTGTGTGTGTCGGGTATCCATCCTCTTGGAAATAGGGCTGCAACTAACGTTTATTTTCATATTGGTTCTGTTGATTATTTTCTCGACTAATGGATCAGTTGTTTGGTCTCTAAAATGGCAAAAAAAAAATGTGGATCAGAGTTTCCCAAAATCCAAGATGACATCATCACACATCTTGTTTTATCCTCAACTCAAAGATCTTCAGCTTCCTGTCCCAGAGGAGAGAAGACACTAGAACAATATTCACATTTAAGGAGCTGCAATCAGAATTTTGATGATGTCTCAAAATGTCCAGATTTATCTGAAAACCTGTTTTACCGCTGCAGGTTTTCAGCTTTGCATATTGTGATTCCTTCTCTTTCTAATAACCAATATCTGTGTTTGTTACAGAGTCACGACCGTGCTTCAGAAGAAGATCTGTGTTGATCCTCAGCTGAAATGGGCCAAAGAGTTGTTGGCAGCATTTCAGAACTCCACATCTGTCCCCTAACAAGCCCCAGAAGTCTGCAGATAAGCAGACAGACGTGTGAGAATGCTGTTCCTGGGTGTGTTATAGTCACCAGCAGATCATGTTCTTCATCTACACCGTCACCTTCACAATAAAAGCTTTATTTTTGTATGTAATGATCTCTCTCTTTATTATTCCTGAGTCCACGAGTCTAAAGCCAGACTGTGTCCTTTAGTCTGCTCACTGTATATATATATATATATATATATATATATATATATATATATATATATATATATACAGTGAGCAGACTGAGTGTCCTTCAGTCTGCTCACTACCTCTAAAAAACATATTTGAATTGTAATGGAGTACAAGTATATACTTGTACTCCACTACAATTCAAATATGTTGTTTTTTTTACACCTCATTCAAAAGCTTTAGTTCATTTGCAGATTTCAGGTTAACAATATAAAATATAATGAATGAATTACGATGTATTATTAAACTGCCCAGCAGTATATAAAGTCATTAAAATAATCTCCATGGTGCCCGGGTTGGGCACCATGTAATACAAAAAATAATTATTATATATATATATATATATATATATATATATATATATATATATATATATATATATAATAATTATTTTTTGTATTACAAGTTTCCTGAAATGTTTTTTTAAATATGAAAATGAGACTTTATATAACACTCACTTTTGTTGAATTTAGGTGAAATCTACAGACGCAAATAGACAAAGTAGTAAAATATACATCTAAATGTGTATTTGTATGTGTTTTTTGTCCCACTAGTCTGAAAGAAGCAGACTGACAGAGATGGGAGTAAGTCACACATGGGCAAGTCACAAGCAAGTCTCAAGTCTTAACCTTCAAGTCACAAGCAAGTCTCAAGTCTTAACCTTCAAGTCTCAAGCAAGTCCAAGTCATTTTGTGTGACAATCAAGCAAGTCAAGTCAAGTCATACAAAAGTTTCCATTTTTAAACAAGCTAAAGACAGTGGTTATAACTGCTGGAGTTTTATTTGCATTTTTTCCTAGTCAATATTCAAAAGACATTGCGTCCAAGCCACATATATCTGAACAGTTTAAATGTATAAAGATTTAAAAAAGCACAGCCTAAAACTGATATTAGGCCAACAAAAATATCAATATGCCTCAAACATGACATCAAATCATGAAATTCATTCAAACAATTCAAGTATAATGGTTTCTAAGTCAAATAATATTCTTCAAACATGCCTCACTTTTATGGGACAGAAACACATTTAACCTTTCCTTCTCTTGAAAAAAACATTCTTTAAGAGCAGCTGAATCCCACCACCTTTGCATAATTTGGAGAGATTGAATAGTAGGCTATATGTTAATATTTGTCAGTGTATTTGTGAGTGAATGTGTGCGTGTTTGAGAGAGAGAGAGAATGAAAAGTTATTAATATTGGTGAGTGAATGTGTGCATGTGGTGTGTGTGAGTGCAGTGTGTGTGTGTGTGTGTGTGTGTGTATGTGTGCCTAGCTTCATTCACATACTTCATCTGCACAACTGCGTGTGTGTCTGCATGTGTGTGTGAGAGAGACAGAGAGAGAGAGAGAAGTTTGTTGTGTGTATGTACAGTGTGCCTAGTTGTATTCGTTCTTACCGCCACCTTGAACAAAGAGGGGAGGGTGTGCTTATTCATGGCCCAAAACTGAAGGGAGTTCTGTTCATCACAAGCGTCCAAATAGTGGTTCAGCTGAATATGGGGACTGGAACCTGAATCTTTCCCGATTTGAAGCGTCTTATGAAATTCGCCGCGGTTGTGTTTGACGTCGGATTTTTTTGTACAGCAGACCTTGTAAACTGCCGTCCGTTTCTTCTTTGCCTGGTCAGACGTGTAATCCTTACAGCCAAACTTTATTATTTTCGGTGCAGAGGAATCCATGACGTTAAGTAACAGCCGTAGCCAGTCTCGTTTACTGCAGGTCTGCCGCCGTGTGGCGCGTCACCCTAACAACGGGCTCCCGCGCATGCAACAGCACTAAAATCGTAACGTTAACTCCTCCTCAATATCAGAGGGGGAAAATATATATTTATTAAACAGAAAATCAAGTCATTTCAAGTGATTTGACTCAAGTCTAAGTCAAGTCTCAAGTCATGAATGTCATGTCAAAGTCAAGTCGAGTCTTTTATGAATGTTTATCAAGCAAGTCTCAAGTCCTAAAATTTGCGACTCGAGTCTAACTCGAGTCAAGTCATGTGACTCGAGTCCCCCATGTCTGCAGACTGATGTCATGAAGCGGCGTATGTACGTTTATCAACGGCGTGTGGCCTCCATTGACTTACATTACCTTGCGATTGCGTGTGAATTGGTTTCCTGCATGTCTCCCCCCCCCTCTCACCTAGCTGTCCTGTCAAAATAAAGGTGGAAAAACTAATCTTAAAAAAATTATAATAATAATAATGCTACTTCAACATTACAGGGATGGACACATGAATGCATCAATTATTATTATCAATAATAAATATTCTGAAATTAGCACAATGGGTACTTTTACTTTTGATACTTTAAGTACATTTTATTGCAAATGAGGCAGGACGTTAAAGCTTTAATGCATAACTTTTTTTTTTTTGCATAACTCTCATTTTGTTACCAAATGAGTGTCTACAAAGATAATTAAGACTTATCAGCTCCACACAACTCTCTCTGGATCTCTCATCACCACCACTGAGGAGCCCTTGAGCAAGGCACCTTAACCCCAACGGCTCCAGTGGAGCTGCTCAGTGGCAGCAGATCAGACTGGTTGGACTGGGCAGCTTCCAGTATGAATGGGGAACTGTGGGAATGTGACAGGTCGTCTCTGACAATGAGAAGTTGTTCTCAGTCAGCTTACCTGATAAATGACCTCTTCTGAAGGGTTTAATCCTCCGTGTCCTCCTTGGCTACTAGCAACTGTGTGGAGGAGGGGGGGGTGGGGGAGACAGAAACTACACACTATAACAGAGTATTTCTACGCTGTGGTATTGCTGTTTTTACTAAGTAAATGATCTTAGTACTTCCTCCGCCTCTGGAGCTGTGTTTTGGTTGCCGATGCAAATATTCATGCAAATGTTTTAAATTTGCATAATTATGTAAATGTTTAATGCAGGTGAGCTTCTGTGATGAGCTCCAAGATTAAAGCCTGTTGAGGCACAGAGTGGATTTTTGGATATCTATTTGGATTACTCCATAAATCAGAAAATACTGTCACTTTCTACACGTTTTAGGTAAACGTTGTTACATAAATCCAGAAATGAATGAGATCTGAACCAAGCCCTGTGTAAAAAGCTTCAGAATATAGATATGAATGAGAGTGGGAGGTGTGGTGACTCTGGCTCAGAGTCTGAGAACAAAAACTGTAAGAATTGTAAAATCAACCAATGTGTCCCTGAGCAAGACACTTAACCCCTAGTTGCTCCAGAGGCATGTAACCTCTGATATATAGCAATTGTAAGTCGCTTTGGATAAAAGCGTCAGCTAAATGACATGTAATGTGATGTAATGTAATGTAAAATTTGTTTACGTGAGGTCATGATATCACGTTGGAAAGAAGAAGCAAAATATCCCCAAAAACCTCACAATTGAAATCAGCATTTTGGCCTGTATAGCATCTACATTTAACTGTTTGTGTTTTGTGTTGAAGTTATGAAAGACACATGCAAATCAGTCCTGTAGTCTCCTTCCTACGTGTGAGTTTGTGCTCCAGTCTGAAGGACAGCAGGCGGTGCAGGTTGGAGGAAGAAGAACAAGCGCCTGTTGGTGACTTCTCAATGTCTCCATTGTTTGTGGTTTGAGGGAACGCAATCGTGCCAGCAACAGTGTTTTTAAAGAGGTTGTGCGGAGACAGAAAGAGGCTCCATCTGTCTCTCCAAACACCGGCAGCAGATGTCAGCGTTAGCAGAGTTTGTTGCCTTTCAGATGCATCAGTGGACAAACTTTGCTCACAAACTGATAAATATTCAGTTTAGCATTTGAGCTGCAAAGATCAATCGATAAGTTGCTAACTGTTACATTAATCGCAAACTAATTTGATCATCGATTAATCGTTTTGAGTCATTTTTTTCTGCAACAAAAAGTCAAACTTGTGTGATGTCAGTTTGTTAAATGTGAATAATTTCTACAACCCCAAATCAGAAAAAGTTGGGACAGTATGGAAAACACAAATAAAAAAAAGAAAGTAGTGATTTCTAAATGTACTTTGACTTGTATTTCATTGCAGACAATGTAAACACAAAATATTTCATGTTTTGTCTGGTCAACTTAATTTCATTTGTAAATATACATCCTTTCCTGTCATTCAGACCTGCAACACATTCCAAAAAAGGTTGGGACAGGAGCAATTTAGGGCTAGTAATCAGGTAAATTGGTTAAATAATGATGTGATTTGAAACAGGTGATGTCAACAGGTGATTGTAATTATGATTTGGTACAAAAGCAGCATCCAAGAAAGGTCTAGTCCTTTAGGAGCAAAGATGGGCCGAGGATCGCCAGTTTGCCAACAAATACGTGAGAAAATTATTGAAATGTTTAAAAACAATGTTCCTCAAAGGAAGATAGGAAGACATTTGCTTATTTCACCTTCAACAGTGCATAACATAATTAAAAGATTCAAGGAATGAGGAGGAATTTCAGTGCGTAAAGGACAAGGGCGCAAGCCTAAGCTGAACAACCGTGATCTCCGATCCCTCAGGCGGCACTGCATCAAGAATCGTCATTCATCTATAAGCGATATCACCACATGGGCTCAGGACTACTTTGGCAAACCTTTGTCAAGTACCACAATACGTAGTTACAGCCACAAATGCCAGTTCAAACTGTACTGTGCCAAAAGGAAGCCCTATGTTAACAGTGCATATTTCAACAAGATAATGCAAAACCACATTCTGCACACATTACAAAGTCCTGGCTGCGGAGGAAGAGGATACGGGTACTTGACTGGCCTGCCTGCAGTCCTGACCTGTCTCCAATAGAGAATGTGTGGTGCATTTTGAAGAAGACCCCGTACTGTTGCCCACCTTAAGACTTGTTTGCAGCTAGAATGGGACAAAATTACACCTGAAACACTTCATCACTTGGTGTCTTCAGTCCCTAAACGTCTTTTAAGTGTTGTGAAAAGGAATGGCAACATTACAAAGTGGTAAATGCTTTACTGTTCCAACTTTTTTTGAAATGTGTTGCAAGAACCAAAATAGGAATTTAGTTTTTTTGAAAAAAAAAAACAATAAAAATCACGAGGAACACATTCAATTATGTGCTGTTGTATTGTCTGCAATGAAATACAAGTCAAAGTACATTTAGAAATCACTACTTTCTATTTTTTATTTGTGTTTTCCATACTGTCCCAACTTTTTCTGATTTGGGGTTGTAGTTTCTTCTCTCCTCTGGGACTGGGTCCAGAAAGCGTCCCTCCTATGGGGAGACTCTGAGGCTAACAAGCCATCACAACGCTCCTATGGCGCCATTTTGACAAGCCATCACCCGCCGTTAGCATCCCATTGACTCCCATTCTCTCACTTTATGCTATATTTCGAATATTTTCACCACAGTTTTTCATCATTCAGTGTGACGATGTGCTGCAACATCATTGCACATTTTTAATTGGGTATATGGAAATCCTGGAGGTTTCTTAGTGGGTACACTGCGTAAACTTAGCTACTCAACTCTGCTTTATTGTCTAATTTAGCGGCTATTTGCCTGGATTACATTAATTTAAAACAAACCATGCTTGCTTAGAGCCCGCATCAACGGGGCATAAGCATAGCTAAACTCAATTTGTTTAATTTAGCGGTTATTTGCCTGGATTGCATTTAAACTGGCTAGCTAGGCCTACACTTGCTTGCTTAGAGCCCGCATCAACGGGGCATAAGCATAGCATCTGTTTAATCTAACGGGTATTTTTCTCAAATTGCATTTGGACTACACCAGTTGCACTCAAGCACGTATCTGTAGCTATCTTCCCTTACAGCGACTGCCTCGCTGATCTCACGATTAAAACGCTGTTAGCTACTTTAGCTTAGCCATTAGCAATGGCCAATTCCTCTCCATCTCCTGCTCTCTCTTGCTCTGTGTGTCAAATGTTCAGCTATTCATCTGCCTCCTTCAGTGATAATGACACTTGTAATAAATGTAGTTTATTCGCTGTTCTGGAGGCGAGGCTTAGTGAGTTTGAAGCACGGCTCCACACTATGGAATCAAAGTCGTATGTTTCCGTAGCTAGCCAGCTTAGCGTAGCTGGTGCGGGGCAACATGTAGCTTCTGCTAGCAGTCCGCCGGCAGACCCAAAGCAGTCGGGCGGGTGGGTGACTGTCCGAAGGAAGCATAGCACTAACTGTAATCCGGGGGGTGCACATAGCAGTGGTCACTCCAAATCGGGGCATCCTCAACTTTCTAACCGGTTCTCCCCACTCAGTGATACAACCGCTGAGAAGCCAATTCTGGTTATTGGCAGTTCTATACTGAGAAACGTTAGGATGTCGGCTCCAGAGGCCGCGGTCGTGTGCGTCCCTGGGGCCAGAGCGGGCGATATAGAATCTAATCTAAAACTGCTGGCTAAAAATAAAAATAAAAATAACAGTAAATACAGTAAGATCATACTCCACGTAGGTGGCAATGATACCCGATTATGTAAATCGGAGATCACTAAAATTAATGTTGAGTCACTTTGTGCATATGCAAAGACTATGTCGGACTCAGTAGTTTTCTCTGGACCCCTGCCAAACCTGATCAGCGATGAAAAATACAGCCGCATGTCATCCTTCAACCGCTGGTTGAAGGAATGGTGCCCAGCTAATGATGTGGGCTACATAGATAACTGGAAGGTGTTCTGGGGAAAGCCTAGTCTGATTAAGAGGGATGGCATTCATCCCACTTGGGATGGAGCCGCTCTCATATCAAAAAATCTGACCGAGTTTATTAGCGGTCGTAAACCATGACAACCCAAGTTAGACATCAGTAATCAGAGGTGCAGTGCAACGTGCTCCTCTGTGCCTCCGTTAGAGCAGCCGCCCTCTCATAGCCTAATAACCACGGTGTTTGTCCCCCGACTTAGATCGGTTAAATCAAAGGTTAACAAAAGAGGAGCTATACTTAACAACCTAATTGGAATTAAAACAACATCTGCAATGATGGAACAGAATAGGAAAATCAGATGTGGACTATTAAATATTAGATCTTTGTCTTCTAAAGCAGTATTAATAAATGAATTGATATCAGATAATCAAATTTATCTATTCTGTCTTACCGAAACCTGGCTGTGCAATGAAGAATATGTTAGTTTAAATGAAGCCACTCCTCCCAGCCATAATAATACTCAAATTCCTAGAGGATCAGGCCGAGGAGGGGGAGTTGCAGCGATATTTGATTCAAGCCTGTTAATTAATCCTAAACCTAAACTAAATTATAACTCGTTTGAAAGCCTAGTTCTTAATCTTCAACATCCAACATGGAAAACTGTACAGCCAATTATATTTGTTGTTGTTTACCGAGCTCCAGGTCCGTATTCAGAATTTTTATCTGAATTCTCAGAGTTTTTATCATGTTTAGTCCTAAAATCAGACAAAGTACTTATTGTAGGTGATTTTAATATTCACATGGACATTGACAACGACAGCCTTAGTATTGCTTTCAACTCACTATTAGATTCAATTGGTTTCAGTCAGAGTGTGCATAAGGCCACTCACTGTTTTAACCACACCCTCGACCTTGTGCTGGCATACGGCATCGAAATTGAAGATTTAATTGTATTTCCGCAGAATCGTTTATTATCAGACCATTTTTTAATAACTTTTGAATTCTTACTACCCGACTATATGAAATTAGATAAAAGCTTCTACACTAGATGCCTATCTGACAGTGCTATAGCTAAATTTAAGGAAGATATTCCAACAGCATTTAACTCAATGTCATGCTTTAATATAACAGAGGACCTTTTTGTTAACTTCAGTCCTTCCCAAATTGATAATTTTGTAGACAGTGCTACGGCCTGCCTACGGACGACTTTAGACTCTGTTGCTCCCCTCAAAAAGAAGACGAGGAAGCAAAGGAAACTAGCACCTTGGTATAACTCCCAAACTCGCAAACTAAAACAAATCTCGCGAAAACTGGAAAGTAAATGGCGTTCCACCAAACTGGAAGAATCTCGTTTAGATTGGCAAGACAGTCTGAAAACCTATAGGAAGGCCCTCAGAAATGCCAGATCAGACTATTACTCATCAATAATAGAAGAAAATAAGAACAACCCAAGGTTTCTTTTCAGCACTGTAGCCAGGCTGACAGACAGTCACAGCTCTACTGAGCCATCTATTCCTATAGCTCTGAGTAGTGACGACTTCATGAGCTTCTTTGATGATAAAATTATAACAATTAGAGATAAAATTAATCACCTCTTGCCCTCAACTTCTAACAGTTCACTTTCAAATGCAGGACTGCTAGAAGGAACAACAAGACCTGACATATACTTAGACTGCTTTTACCCTATAAACCTTCAACAATTAATGCTAAGAGTCTCTTCAGCTAAGCCATCTACCTGTCTCTTAGACCCCATCCCAACGAGGTTACTTAAAGAAGCGCTACCACTGGTTAACATTTCATTATTAGATATGATTAATATGTCCTTATTAACAGGTTATGTACCACAGTCATTTAAAGTAGCTGTGATTAAACCTATTCTGAAAAAACCCACCCTCGATCCTGAGGTCTTGGCTAACTATAGACCAATATCTAATCTTCCCTTCCTCTCCAAAATCCTTGAGAAGGTAGTTGCTAATCAGTTATGTGATTTCCTACATAGCAATAGTGTATTTGAGGACTTTCAGTCAGGATTTAGAAAGCATCATAGCACAGAGACGGCACTGGTGAAAATTACTAACGACCTTCTAATTGCTTCAGACAAAGGACTTGTTTCCATACTTGTCTTACTAGATCTTAGTGCTGCCTTTGACACTATTGACCATACCATCCTGTTACAGAGACTGGAACACTTAGCTGGTATTACAGGAATCGCACTGAGCTGGTTTAAGTCCTATTTCTCTGATCGATCTCAATTTGTTAATGTTAATGACAAATCCTCCAAGTACGCTAAAGTTAACCATGGCGTTCCACAAGGCTCAGTGCTTGGACCAATTCTATTCTCCTTATATATGCTTCCTCTAGGTAATATTATTAGGAAACACTCAATAAACTTTCACTGTTATGCAGATGACACCCAATTATACTTATCAATCAAACCAGATGAAATCAGTCAATTAGCTAAACTTCAAGCATGTATTACAGATATAAAATCATGGATGACCTACAACTTTCTGATGCTAAACTCAAGCAAAACTGAGGTGATTGTGCTGGGTACTAAACACCTCCGATCCTCAATATCCAAAGATATAGCTACCTTGGATGGTATTGCCCTGGCCTCCAGCACTACTGTCAGAAATCTAGGAGTTATTTTTGACCAGGATATATCCTTTAATGCCCACTTAAAACAAACCTCAAGAACAGCCTTTTTTCATCTTCGTAACATTGCCAAAATAAGGAACATCCTGTCTCAGAATGATGCTGAAAAACTAGTCCATGCCTTCGTTACTTCCAGGCTGGACTATTGTAATTCCTTACTATCAGGATGCTCAAACAAGTCACTTAAGACTCTCCAGCTGATCCAGAATGCTGCAGCTCGTGTACTGACAAGAACTAAGAAAAGAGATCATATCACTCCCGTATTAGCTTCTCTGCATTGGCTCCCTGTAAAATCCAGGATTGAATTTAAAATCCTCCTCCTGACCTACAAAGCTCTAAATGGTCAAGCACCATCGTATCTCAAAGAGCTCATAGTACCTTACTGTCCCACTAGAGCACTGCGCTCCCAGAATGCTGAGTTACTAGTGGTTCCTAGAGTCTCTAAAAGTAGAATGGGAGCCAGAGCCTTTAGCTATCAGGCTCCACTCCTGTGGAACCAGCTCCCAGTCTGGGTCCGGGAGGCAGATACTGTCACCACATTTAAGAGTAAACTTAAAACTCTCCTCTTTGATAAAGCTTATGGTTAGGGAGTGAGGAGTTGTAGTATCTGCCAAGCCCGGCCCACCTGCTTCTCTGTCCTAGAAATGCTTGTTACTAACCTAGCTCTGGGGAGCTTGCTCCCCGGAGTCTTTCTGTTTCTTTTTCACCCAGGATGAAATCCTGGGATTAGGATGGCACCAAAATCTTGGTTCCAGCTGTTGCCGTGGTTCTGCTGAGAAATACCCTGCTATGCCGTGCTGCTCCCTGCACTACTACACCCACTTTTTCTAATCACTGTTTATTTACTATACTGTGATGCACCCCAACGGCCAGCAGACACCTCCTACCAAGAGCCTGGGTCTGTCCGAGGTTTCTTCCTAAAAGGGAGTTTTTCCTTGCCACTGTTGCACTAGTGCTTGCTCTTGGGGGGACTTGTTGGGTTTTTTGTAAATTATAGTGTGGTCTAGACCTACTCTATCTGTAAAGTGTCTTGAGATAACTCCTGTTATGATTTGATACTATAAATAAAATTGAATTGAATTGAATTGAATACCTAGTCTGGTTGACCCCTGACCTTCTCAGGTGTAATTGAGAAGGTCAGGTGAAGCTTCATTCACAGCCCATTTCCAAAGGGGCGTCGCCAACGGACGCCGCTCAAATGCCTCTGTACGCCATTGGATAGTCCTTCAACCAATCAGAGCAACGATCCGGGTGACGTAGCAGCGACAGCGGCATCAACGGGTTGCTGCGCTTCGGTGGCCGCCATGTTGAATGTAAACAAGAAGCTGCTCGGTCGCTTCCCACCAACCAGACGGCTGTGACCCACCGACCAGACGGCTCTGACCACCAACCAGACGGCTCTGACCACCAACCAGACGGTTCTGACCACCAACCAGACGGTTCTGACCACCAACCAGACGGCCGACCGGCGGCAGTAAAGCCAGTCGGACTGATCAGTCTCCCCGAGTCGGTCCAGAAAGTTCCTCAGAACACACCGAAGAGACGCCGACTTGAGCGTACGTTCTGCACGTGTGCGAGACGTAATACGTCTCCATGACAGCAGGCGGCGCTAATCTGGATTGTCGCATAAAAAAATAAAAACCGGCAGCTGATTGGACGGCCGTGTCACGTGGGTCTGGCTGCTCCCCGACCATAACGGCGTCTCGTTCAGAACACGATCTCATATTCTACTAAAATATTTCACCGTGACGTGTTTCTGAGAACATGTTAAGGAGAAATCGGCCGTGCAGTTGCTGAATCTGTCTTCATCTCAGATCAACAAAGGTCAGTTTAGAAGATCTTCATCAGATTCTGAGAGGCTGTTCTTCACGCTCATCCCGCTCGTCATTTCCTGGTTAGCTCTCCACCAATCAGATTGGTCGTTGAGTCCGACCGCCCGCCCTCCGATTCAACGAGTCAAATCGTCCCAAATGAAGGCCGACGGCTCCTCCGACTGACGACGGCACGGAACACGCCGACCAGACTCGAGTCACCGACCTCGCCAGACGGTCAGACGGCCGGTTATCAGGTTGGTGTGTCAGAGCCTTAATATGAACATGATGACATTGTAAAAGTATATGTGACAGAATATAATGGGCATTAATAGGTACCCTTTAAGTGCTGCAATGTATTTGCTGATATGAAAGCAAGCTTTATATAACCTGATAAGTACTAGATAGTTTGTTGGAAGCATAATGTATTAAAGCATGAATCCAGAACATGAACAGACAAGAACTTGGAGTGAAATAAAACTCTCAAAATAACAGTCCTTTAGAGTCTAAATGTGCTTAAAAAGGATAGCGTATGTTGTCAAGTGTCACCATTTTAAAGCATAACTCTCGCCAAAATGCAGCCTAGGGTCTTTTTGTGAATGTACCCCAGTCAAACTTTAGTGTAGGACGGAAACGCCACTTTAAAGATTGGCCGTGTTCTCGTTTTTGAGAGAGCTAGGGGCAGTACTGTGATAGCACAGAGTAGCTGTCATGTCATTTCTCCGACGCTCCAAAGTCACAAAGGCAAAGAGATCGGTTGATAACTCAAACTTGCCGAGAACCGAGACACCCGTTTCATATACTACCAAGATAGCATGACGTGTATTCATTTGTATGCGATATCCATCGGTAATGCCTGTGAATTTCTATGTACACAAATCATCTAAGATGCACGAGAAATAAAGGTTTCTGGGATCGGTTGATAACTCAAACTCGCCGAGAACCTTTAGACAACCGTTTGATTACATTAGACTCGAGCGTTCGGCACGGTCTCTTTCAGCCTGGTGCGCGGTCTCCTGACAGGCTGCAATATTAATTTCTTTAACATTTAACAACATAACTACCAAGATAACATGACGTGTATTTGTATGTGATATCCATTGGTAATGCCTGTGAATTTCTATGTACACAAATCATCTAAGATGCACAAGAAATGAAGGTTTCTGGGATCAGTTGATAACTCAAACTTGCTGAGAACCGAGACACCCGTTTGATTACATTAGACTCGAGCGGTTGTTGCACGGTTACCTTCGGTCTCGGTCAGTAGCCTGGTGCGCGGTCTCTACAACTCTCTTAACAACTCTTTCGGTCCAATGAATGGTGCTGCTCGAGGTCGCCCATTTCCTGATCGGTTCTACCACCGCTCCAGTGGAGGCGCTAATGAGGTAAAAAACAGGAGTGAGTCGGTTCGTTGATGTACGGCACTCGAGTCTCCCGGCTCAGTGACACGAATCAAGTTAATTAACCGGCTCTTCGGTCAGTTCGTCATCACTAATTTATCGGCCAGGCGTCCGTGCTTACGCATGGTAACGTAACCCCATTGGTTCAGGTCCTGTCCCCCGACCAATCGGCTATCCTAACCTTAACCACTCTAGGTCAAATGCGTAACCCCAACCAATCGAGCTGCTTGTAGGGCGGGTCTTGGCGTGGCCGTAGTGGGGGACGTCGGACTAGTGGGCTGTAGGACCAAAGGGAATTTTTCGGGTTATTGGGATGTCGGCACAATGGAGCGTTGGAGAAATGGGCGGTCCCCTGAGAATAAAGCTGGAAAGCTCCTAAAGCTTAGTTCCATATAAATGCACGGATAATTCGTTGTTTTGTCGTTAGTGAAAACCAATATTGACCTTGTTGTTGAAAAAGGAGCCTCATATAAGAACGATATTTCCTCCTATGGAGTCCGTTCATCCACATTCAAAGATCGGTTATTTTTGACTGGCAAGATGGCGGATAGCGTAAACAACAACTGCTGCGGTGAGTTGTTCATACCTTTCTTTTTAGTGAACTCTGGGCCTCATTTACTAACACTAGACAGATGCAAACGGCTTGATAAATCTAGCCCTCTGTGTCCACAAACAATGTTCTCAATCAGTGACGGACTGGCCATCTGGAATTTGGGCAAATGCCAGAAGGGACCTATATGGGCCACTACTGATAATATGTCTTTGGTTAATTCTGAAGTTATTTTATGCATGCAGCCACAAATATTCAAGATTGTACTGCAGTGGGGTGGGTGGAAACATTCACTCCAAGCTAGCTATTGACCAAAATAGGGCCGTGTGTTGCACATGCCAGGGCCGTTTGTTGATCCCAGTCACTGTTCTCAAGTCTGAGTTAATGTGTAGAGCTCCTGGAGACACTCGGAGCAAAGTCTCATGTTGTGTCGAGTCTTCTTAGTGGTTAAAAATAGATATTTTGAGGCTAGCATAAAAGTGCCCCTAGCTCTCCCATTCAAAAGGACATTTGACCCAAAAACAAGAATACGGTGAATATTTAGTGGAGCTG
>CM042426.1:747941-755441 GCA_023631565.1 Gymnocephalus cernua | reverse complement strand
ACTGAACTGAACCACGCTTTTTCTGTCTCGTGTCTCGATTGGTTCGACTGGCTGCACGTACATCAGGGAGAAATCAATCCCCCGTCTCTGAGCATTAGGAACCTAATCACAAGGCTCTCAGCACAGACAGTTAGTTATACGATCAATTTTACAATCGGTCTGCTTCTGTTAACTCTAACAAGAAGGAGAAATCCATATTTTAACCCTAACTCCTCACCCCACACAAACAACAGACTCTCCCTCCCACCTGGTGACATACGGACGCTTGGTCAGGTGTGTTTGTCGTTGTTATTGACAATAAAAGTCTCCTTTAGCTTCATATAACGACCTTTATCTAAACGCTAAAAGCGCCACTTTTAAGATTGACCGTATTCTTGTTTTTGGGTCAAATGTCCTTTTGAATGGGAGAGCTAGGGGCACTTTTATGCTAGCCTCAAAATATCTATTTTTAACCACTAAGAAGACTCGACACAACATGAGACTTTGCTCCGAGTGTCTCCAGGAGCTCTACACATTAACTCAGCATTGAGAACAGTGACTGGGATCAACAAACGGCCCTGGCATGTGCAACACACGGCCCTATTTTTGTCAATAGCTAGGACATTCTTGGAGTGAATGTTTCCACCCACCCCACTGCAGTACAATCTTGAATATTTGTGGCTGCATGCATAAAATAACTTCAGAATTAACCAAAGACATATTATCAGTAGTGGCCCATAAAGGTCCATAGGGAGGCGGCCCTTCTGGCATTTGCCCAAATTCCAGATGGCCAGTCCGTCACTGATTGAGAACATTGTTTGTGGACACAGAGGGCTAGATTTATCAAGCCGTTTGCACCTGTCTAGTGTTAGTAAATGAGGCCCAGAGTTCACTAAAAAGAAAGGTATGAACAACTCTGGGTCCACAAACAATGTTCTCAGTGCTGAGTTAATGTGTAGAGCTCCTGGAGATACTTGGAGCAAAGTCTCATGTTGTGTCGAGTCTTCTTAGTGGTTAAAAATAGATATTTTGAGGCTAGCATAAAAGTGCCCCTAGCTCTCCCATTCAAAAGGCCATTTGACCCAAAAACAAGAATACGGTGAATCTTAAAAGTGGAGCTTCCGTCCTAAATATGCTTTTAAACTAAAGTTTGGCTCACGTACATTCACAAAAACACCCTAGGATGTATTTTGGCGAGAGTTACACATTAAGGAAAAGGTTGTGGGGGGGGCTTACGTTTCCGTGACACGCGGGAAGAACGGGACGGTTAAAGAAGAAAGAGACTTTAGGAAACGTGGTACGTGGGACCCGATCCCCGGTCTCCTGGGTGAAAGTCCGGTTGTTGTTTGATATATATTATGAATATTTTTAAGATTTCACCCGCGAGCGTTCTCGTGTAAACACGGCCTTAGTTGATCCATTGTTAATTTAGATTAATGCAGCTTAAAGATTTGATCATAACTTCTTATTTTCTTGAGAAAATATAATTAGCACATAATCTTATGGTTAATTTACTGTCACTAGATGCCTCTGTGATATGACCGTTCCTGTTTAAGGCTGTTTCATGCTTCTGCGTCAACTCCACGCCGTCGCCACGTCGTCCTCCTACGCCGGCGCGACCTTTTCGGAGTTCTGCTTCGGGGTTGCTTTGCATCGCGGTGCATTTCACAGCCATAACGCTACGGCGTGATAAGTCTGAGGTTATTAGCAAGGTGTCTGCCAGCCAGTTTATGTTATGTTAGCATGCTAACTTTAGCACAACTGCCCACAAAGTACTGCTTGCTGGCGAGGTGCTAATGTCAAAGCGTTACTGACATATAGAGACGTTACAAACGGATAACCGCGTCATTGTAACCAGAATATGTCTGAGTTTATTTAAGCTGATGTCAGTGAACTATAGCATGTTGCTACTCCCCACAGTAGGCTGCTGGAAACAGACTATCAACACACAGGACCATGCGTTACACATTTTTGGAGGTGCACGTCGAGCTACGGCGGAGGGCTCGGAGGGGTCTGCAGTGGTACGCCGTCGATTCCACGCAGAAGCATAAATCAGCCTTAACACATTGAAAAAATGCTCGATGTGTGTAAAACAGGTTTCACGGGATGTTTTGTGGCGGTCAGCTTTTCGTCGAGCATTATACACACCCTGGTTTCTTCATCTCTGAGGTCTGGCATGGTGCTGATGCACAGGCTGATGACGGTGACCAGCACCATGACCACCGAGAGGCAGGCGAACATCTTTCCTGCCAAACCCGACTGAGGGTTTTCCACCACTTCTCGCAGTATCCACGTCAGTTTGTGATAGCCCTTTTCAGCCTCCGTGTTGCTTTTCTTCAGCATCACCCTCTTCTGCCTCCACTCCTCTTCTTTGCGCTCTCGCTCGGCCACTTCCTCCACGCGGGTCGACATGCGGCGACGGCAACAGCGCTCCATGTGGCCCGGGTCCACGCCCCAGTAGTCAAGCTCATCGTGCAGCGACACGGCGCACAGTTCCCGAAGCAGACGCAGTTTCCCCGCAGCCAGGAAGTTGAGGATGACCCTGAAGGCTGTAGGGTTTCGGTCGAAGAAGTACTCCTTGCACGTCTCGTCGTAGTCGTCACAGAGTCGTGCGATCTCCTCGGGGGTGGTGCAGAAGCGCAGACGTCCCAGACGACTCTGGGGGAACTGCTCCAAGGTGCTCCAGGGGAATGTGTAGCGGTTGCCCCCGACATTGATGAGAACCTGCAGGGTGTGGTCGACCACGTACGAGGCCTTGGGGTCGCGAAGCAGCTGGGCGCGCTGGAAGTAAACGCCCTTGATGGTCTCAGTCTCCGGGATCTCGGTGAAGAAGCGGTCGAGGCTGCTGTCGTCGCTGCTGATGGAGAAGGTGCTGAAGTCGTGGTTGGCATTGCTGATGATGGGCATGCTGGCTTCAGGACGTGTGACGGGATGGAAGAGGTATTTATAGGTCCAGTTCACGGGAGGTTAGGAGGAGCCAATGAGAAGCTGTGACGACACAAAAAATAAATAATAAAGTCAGTCTTTTTTTACATCAAGTCCTTTAAACTGTATTTTTTTAAATTAATTTAAACTGTTTGTGTATGTTTAGGCCTCATTACAAATCAACATTTCATATGGAGTACCACAAGGCTCTGTCCTGGGTCTCCTACTTTTTATTATTTACCTGTTACCTGTACTTTAATACATTGATCCAAAATGTGCTCAAGCTAAATCAGGACACAACTAAAGTCCTTGACTATGTTTACATGCACATGATATTCCAGTTTTTGCCCTAATTCCAAAAAAGACGATATTCCAACTAAGCTGTTTACACGGCTAATGAAAGTGAATATTCAACTAATATTCCCGTTTACATGTAGCCGTGCAAAACAGGATTTTCTTAAAGTTTACCAGCGGCGGCGGACTTGTCGGATCGTGTGAACACAACGTCCCTCTTTCATTCCTTCAACCAGCTTCTTGAAAAGGTCGGCATAGCTAAGTTTGCGCATATCCAAAAACCTGTTGTTATCCAAGTGTTTGATAATGTTTAAAAGTTGTCGTGTTTCTCCTTCTTATCTGTTCTCCAGCGCTACAAACTGTTGGCTGGTTGGTTTGTGTACAGCAACCATAGCAATGCACAGAGCTGACCGTAAGCCTGCGGTGATTCTGAATGTGCTGTTTACATGTCCAAAGAATGCCTCTAAAACCCAAATAATACCAGAATATCCCACATGTCTTAATCAGAAAATGCTATATTTGGAAAAAGGTCTTTTCTGAATTCTGAATATGCAACCGGAATATGCTGTTTACATGACCTGTATCAAATTAGGAATATTTTCATATTCAGAATAATAGTGGAATATTGGTGTGCATGTAAACGTACTGCATGTTATCAACCAAAACACCAAATTATTAATTTTTTGAAAGTTTTTTTTCTAAAACTAAAGTGTCTTCACGTGATTTCCAACCTTATTTAAATCAGCCTACATTTGAAAAAAACAAACACTGATGGGCTAACTGGCCTATAGCTAAAGTAGTCTCTACGGTATCCACAGATACAGGTAATCCTAAGGATTCATTGTGCCACAGTATTAAAACAATTATGCTTAGTATTCTATGCACTAAAAAGGTATGTATAAAGGCCTTAGGCCGCCTTAAGGCTCTGACCCACCAACCATACGGCTCTGACCCACCAACCACATGGTTCTGACCACCAACCAGACTGCTCTGACCACCAACCAGACGGTTCTGACCACCAACCAGACGGTTCTGACCCACCAACCAGACTGCTCTGACCACCAACCAGACGGCTCTGACCCACCAACCAGACGGCTCTGACCACCAACCAGACGGCTCTGACCACCAACCAGACGGTTCTGACCCACCAACCAGACGGCTGCCCGCCCTCCGATTCAACGAGTCAAATCGTCCCAAATGAAGGCCGACGGCTCCTCCGACTGACGACGGCACGGAACACGCCGACCAGACTCGAGTCACCGACCTCGCCAGACGGTCAGACGGCAGATTATCTGGTCGGTGGGTCGGGGCCTTTACAGACCTCAGCTATGAAGTATCGCCTGTATCAAGTGAAGCCAGTGAGTTACCAGTTGCCAGTGTTACAGACGGCGGAGAGGACGAGCTATACATACGTCCACATTACATCTCTCTTCAATAACAATACAAAACAATTCACTGGGGAAAAAGGAAAGATCTTTGCACCCTGCTTTTAGTCCTGACACCCTTCAGAGCTGACTACACGCCAATTCACGCCTCACTTCACGACAACCCTCACACGGCTGCCGAGCGACCTGAAAAACTCTTACCGGCTCAGGTGTGACATCATGGTGTGAACTGTGAACAAGCCACAGAGGTTAACAAGTCAGAATATTGAAGAAGCTCTTTTAGTGGTAAAATATATCTGCTAACATGCACAAACACTGTGGCTGTGTCTCGAAGCGCCTACTTGCACACAAACAATGCCAATGCAAGTATTTTCTCATTCTGAAATTTCCGTTCTGTGATGAAATTTCTGTTTGTGTTGGCCTGTGTGTTGTTATTTATTTTATTGGTTTATTTCATAGGGACCCTGCATATTAATGAACATTGTTGTATAAAAAAAAACACCTTGTAAAAATGCCAGAATTAGTAAAAAAGAACTACTTTTCATCTGCAGTCCCTAGGCAGCTGACGTAGGACTAACATAGAGACAGCCAGCAGTCATACAGCACTCATTCACTACACATTAAAAGGGACACATAATGGTGACATATAAACAAAACAAAACAAAAATACATGATGACAAAGACATTATTCATGCACCTCCATACTGCATTCTATTTAACAGTAAGAGTGTACGGGTGATGAAATGTGTGACAGTTAGAAGTGAGACAGAGAGACAGACAGACAGACAGACAGACAGACAGACAGACAGACAGACAGACAGAGAGAGAGACAGACTGTTTTAAGTGAGTTTTATAGGCGTTGCATGTAGGACACTCTCTTATTGGGAGGGGCGAGCTATTCCAGAGTTGACCTGCTATTAATGACAATACGTTTGGTCCAGAAGTGGTGCGTCTGAATGGTATCACGCAGTCAGAGACCCGTGTCCTGTCTCCGCTTTCAAGTCTTTGGAAAAAGCCATGCAGCGGAGGGAGGGGGGCAGGATTATGTAACACTTCAGACACCAAACAAGCATACTTGAAATGTAAATAATGTATATATTAAAAATGTATGTCTCTCTAAAGCCTGAGACACACGGAGCAGACAGTCTGACAGTCTGGCGAGGTCGGTGACTCGAGTCTGGTCGGTGTGTTCCGTGCCGTCGTCCGGACTAAGCCGGAAATGGCGAGCAGGTAGCCTCTCAAAATCTGATGAAAATCTTTCAAATCCAAAAATCCAAAATCAAGCAGCAGCCAGACCCACGTGACGCGTTCGTCCAATCAGCTGCCGGTTTTAATTTTTTTGGGCCACAATACAGAGTCAGAGACGCGCAGAACGTACTTTATACAACGGCTTTTATGGCGTTTCGGTGCCTAAACTTGACTGCCGTCGCCCCATGACGTCCACTTTTTGTCGGCCAAACTCAACTGCTACCGCCGCTGAAAGCACCGTCATCTGGAGGCGCCTCGTGACCGGCCGGCGGTCTCCTGATTTCGACAGAATTATGCTGCGTTCCAGACACAATTTTTAGCCTGTAAGTTACGACTTCAAGTCACGACTCACGACTTGGTGGCGTTCCAGGCAAAGTCACCATAAACCCTTGTAGCTAGCGTTACCTAGCGTCAGCTAGCGGCTACCTAATGGTGATGTTAGCTAGCGCTAGCTGATACTAGCGATTTCTAGTTGGTGACATATTTTGGGCTTCATTTAATAAACATAACCTGTAGTAGTACACACTCATATGTGTATTGTTTTGATTACAATGTGCGGAATTACTTCACGTTGCCTATTTATGTCTATTTATTTCTATTTCTCACCGCTGATCACCGGCGTCTGTACAGCATCAACAGGGGTCGCCATTGTTGTTTATGTGTGTGTGACGTCAAAAACTGTAACTGGGAGAACAGCGATCTGGTACGAGGTCACGGGGAGTAAGTTACGGGTTGGACCGCCGTTCCAGGACACTTTCACGGGTAGAAGGTGGTGAAAAAAAAATAGTGTGAAAAACTCCATCTCTACCTCGTTAGCCGGTTCCTGAACGGCCGTATGTGTGCAGCGCCGTGAAGCGATTCGTTAACACGGCGAGACCTGATATCACGCCGTACTTCCTGACGCTGAGGCCGCCGGCTCACCGGCCCAAAGTTGCAAAGGTGTTTTTTCATCTCCCAGGCTTCCACACACATACAAACTTGGAAAAAAAAACCATCCATGTTGTTCTGAGTGAGATACGGTTTCTGAATGATTCCTGCCTTCAGTCTCTGGGTGAGCTGGTCAAAATCTGCAGGGCCGAGACCAGGTGGCTAACCACAACCGTTAGTATGCTAGCGCTAGCGTTAGCATGCTAGCTCGACCTCAATGGCAAAGCACTGCTACAACACACACAAGTTCACCATAATCTCCAGAAGAAGTACTTCCATGTGCGCCCTCCTTTAGAAGAAGTCTCCCGGCTAATCCTGCCTTGTAACTGACCAAAGTTGGAGAAACAACCTTTCTTTTACTGTCTGTGGAGCTAACTGACATGATCTACCATCTGAGCTACTGAGCATGTGCAGAGTGGAATCAAAGATAGTACAGAAGGAAAGATGATTCACTCTGTAGCTAAAACAGAGACCTGAACACAAGGTGAAAAGAGGAGCTGCAGCAGTGAGAGAGAGATGTGCTGTACAACAAAAATATATTAAACCATGTAAACATATTCTGGTACAACCTTAAACTACAATTATGAACCTGAAGATGAGCAGAATATGGGATCTTTAAGATAAAAAATACTGCATAGTTCCTCTTTAAC
Source organism: Gymnocephalus cernua (assembly GCA_023631565.1). Lineage (NCBI taxonomy): Eukaryota > Metazoa > Chordata > Actinopteri > Perciformes > Percidae > Gymnocephalus > Gymnocephalus cernua. The sequence continues at coordinate 748,033 of CM042426.1, read as the reverse complement.
TAATATAATAAAACACGAACAGACTCAGAAAAGCCGTATACTTCACTTAATACTACTTGAGTTTTAAGGATAAATTGTGCAGTGGATGTGAT
>CM042426.1:735441-742941 GCA_023631565.1 Gymnocephalus cernua | reverse complement strand
AGGCGAAGAATGAAACTGACAAAAACATCAGAAAAAAAGTTCAAATTTTGACCTAGAAAATCAAAAAGTTGCATGGTTACATGAGCAGAAATATTATTCTCATTTCCAGGTTCATAATTGTATTTTAGAGGTTGTATCAGAATATGTTTACATGGTTTAACTCTCAAAAAACACCATATGTTTGTTGTACTGCACATTGCTGCAGCTCCTCTTTTCACCCTGTGTGTTGAGCTCTTTATTTTAGCTACAGAGTGAGACATCTCACTTCTTTTCCATCTTTGTTGGAGTCGCACATGCTCAGTAGCTCGGTAAGATCACATCAGCTAGCTGTTTGTTTCTCTGACTTCAAGGCAGGATCAGCAGGGAGACTTCTTCTGAACAGGGAACACTTCCACCTTAGCGTGGAATACCTGCAGAACAGGGACAGGAAGTAGTTCTTCTGGAGATTATGGTGAACTAGTGTGTGTTGTAGCAGTGTTTTACCATTGAGAACTGTAATAAAACAATGATTAATGAGTGGAGTGATCGAGGAGACATATTCCATCACAAAAGAAGTGACATCATGTAAGAGTAATTTGGTACTTTATTCAATCATCTGAACAAAGGAGAGACCATGTGTACACACACAAGATGTATGTACTCCATAGTGTCTAAAGTAACATGCGAGTGGACCGTGCTTTATACATTTCGGTTGTGCCGACATAGGGGAGAACTATTTCTTTCTGCTCACACAAAATAGTCTCCAAACCTTGTATGGGAGACTCAGAATAGCTCTGCTCAGTCCAGGCATCACTTTTCTCCTGCAAGCAGTTTGTCTGTAAACCACATGCATCTGAAAAACCCTGAATGCTGAAATGTTAACCTATCAAGAACGAGCTAGCATGCTAGCGCTAGCAAGATTTGACTACTGTAACTCTGTGTTTACCTGTCTGAATATGTCTGCTTTGAACAAACTGCAAATTGTTCAAAATTCTGCTGCTAGACTTTTAACAGGTTGCCCCTCGAAGGTCTCATATCACTCCAGTCTTGTCAGCTCTCCATTGGCTCCCTGTAAAATTCAGGATCCACTTTAAGATTTTAGTGCTGACTTTCAGGGCCTTAAACGGTCAGGCCCCACAGTATATCCGAGACCTTTTGAAGCCATATTTCCCTAGCCGGACTCTTCGGTCCTCTGACCAGAACTTGCTTGCGGTCCCTAAGACTGGTTCTAAGACCCGAGGGGACCAGGTCTGTCCAGTCTGTTGCTCCCAGACTGTGGAACGCCCTGCCCCTGTCCGTGCGTCTGGCTGACTCTGTTGTCTCTTTTAAAAAGGATCTGAAAACTTGCTTATTTAGGAAAGCTTTTGGTTGATGGGTTCTCACTAGCGTCCCTTTCTTTTGATATATGTATATGCATTTTATACTGTTTGTTCTACCTATTCTGTTGTACAGCACTTTGTGATTTTATCTGTGAAAAGCGCTTTATAAATAAATTTTACTTACTTACTTACCTACTTACTAGCATGCTACAGTTAGCCACCTCGTCTCGGCTACTGACGTAGAAAGTCCTGCAGATGTTGACCAGCTCACCCAGAGACTGAAGGCAGGAATCATTCAGAAACCGTATCTCACTCAGAACAACATGGATGGATTTTTATCTAAGTTTGTATGTGTGTGGAAGCACCAGAGACACAAAATAACTCCCCAAATCACAGAAAAATAGTTTTTTTTCATAATATGGGCTCTTTAAAGTAGGCTATGCAAACATGTCCTTGTAGAGTATGAACCTGGCAACGTTATATAATGTAATTTTGCACTGGAATGAATGTACATTTTGAAATATCGTTCTCTCTTCTCCGTGTTTTAGAGCGTCCGGCTGCTGCCTTCTCATTTCCTTTTGTTTGGGAACCTTAAGCCTCTTTCTGCTACTTCGTTTCCTGATGGCGCCGTGCGGGTTAACACGGTTCAGTGGAATCTCTCTCTCAGAAGAAATCAAACCAAAGTCCTGGGGAATTGCTCTGCTCTGCTCTCTCAATTTGTGCCCAATCACCAGGGGACCTGTGCAGCGGGGCAACTGATAATTGGCCCTCGGTTCAGCACAAACACTCGTTAATTAACCCCGAGCTGCAAACCAGGTCTCTACCACACTTTCACATGCACTGTATGTCGTTTCTTTGGCATGATTGATTGTCGGCTCGGTGAAGGATTCAGGCTTTCTTTGTGCTCTACGTCTCCGTCTCCGGTTTCTTCTAATGGAAAGAAGAGAGACAGGAAGTCAGTGGAGTGTGTAGACGAAGAGGAAACCGTCAGAAAGGAATCAGATTATATAGGCCAAGTGTCCTTTTACAGTAATTGACTGTAAAAGAAAGAAAGCCTCTGAGGCCGCCGACTCAGCTTACGAGCTGCCTGACAAACCGAGAGCATCGTGCCGTAAACAAGGCTCTGCTCGGCTCGTTAAACATCTTTTAAAATGAACCAAAGAATTAAAGTTCTGGCTCGTGAGGCTCACTTTCTAAATAAAGAAATGTTAGCTAATGCTTTAATTCAGCCATACTTCGATTGTGCCTGTACTACATGGTACAGCAGCACACCTACAAGAATAATTTAGTCAGGTTGATTTTAAGCCTCAACAACAGAAACCATGTCGGCTCTTCAGAACTTAAGAAGTTAAAATGGCTGACAGTTGAAAACAGGGTGAGACGACTGAAATTGAGATAAACACGAAAGATTTTGTACAACAATGAGCCGAGGTATTTGTAACTTTCTTGTGTTTTCCTCGACAGTTCTGATAAATGTACAATGTCTCTGTGATGGCATCTTGTTATGCATTTATTTTTGATACTGTCTAATAAATCAATGAAAGAATTCACACAAATTACAAGAAAATTCTGCCACTCATTTCCGGCCGGATGTGCGCCCCCCTTCCTCTGTCTCTGTGTTGGCGTTCTAACCTCCGGCTGATTTCTGAGGACTATGTTGTCATCGGGTCAAATTTGACCCATTTTCAAAATGTTTCTATCAGAAATTTGGGTTTCTTTCAACCAAATTCCCTACAACGCTCTTCACAAGTAAAATAAATGATCAGTTCACTACTTTAATTGAATTTGGGCGTTTTATTCAATTTTACAGCATTTGAAAAAAAAAAATTATAAAAGAATGTCGAAAGAAAAGTGACAAAAATGTTGGAAAAAGCTCCAAAAACTTTACAAAGGAACAGAAGAAGTCGACAAAAACGTTGACAAGAAGTGACAAAAACATCGAGGGAAAAGCCACAAAAAGTGTAGAGAAAGACGACCAAAACGTGGACAAACAAGTTTTTATTTTGAATTTTGACCCTGAAAAATTAAGTTGCATTCTCGAAGGACGACGACACAAAGGTTAACTGCTCCTCAGATCTCTGCAGGGTAAATCCAGACAGCTAGCTAGACTATCTGTCCAATCGGAGTTTTCTGTTGCACGACTAAAAATACTTCTGAACGTACACATGTTCCACCAAAACAAGTTCCTTCCTGAGACTATTTAGCAGAGGCACCGCGGCTCCGTCCGGAGCTTAGCCCCGCCCAAGACGATTGTGATTGGTTTAAAGAAATGCCGATAAACCAGAGCACGATTATCTCCCATCCAGGAATGCTGTATGGACTAGCCAGACCTTCCTCCATAGCTCTGTGGAGGAATCTATCTATCTAATCTATCTAACAATCTAACTTTGTCACAATTGTGACTGTCCGTTGTTTTGAGTTTCCTGTTTTATTTTGAAGTCTGGTTTTTCTCCCTAGTTATGTCCAGTTTTACTTCCTGTCTTGTGTTTTTCCCGCCTGTTTGATTGTTCTGCCCCGCCCTGATTTGTTCCACCTGTTGTATCACCTGTCCCTCGTTTGTCCTCATTAGTTCCCGCAATTTTTGCAAGTTCCCGCAATTTTATCGCATAAAATTGCATAAATATCCCGCATATTCCATCACATTTTTTAAGAAAACGTGCCGCATAATCAAAAGAAAAGAAAATCTCACCTCCAGGTCCGTGTTTTCTGGGTCAAAATTTAAAATTAGAACTTGTTTTTCAAAGTTTTTGGTTGTATTTTTCACCATGTTTTTGTTGCTTTTCCCTCGATGTTTATGTCACTTTCTTCAACGTTTTTTTGTCATTTTTTGTAACTTTTTTTGTGCCTTTTTTGTGAATTTTATCGATTTTTTTTGTAAATCTTTCCGATGTTTTTTATCGATATTTTTCTGCACTTTTTGCAACAAGGAAACAAGGATTTTTGCCCACAACAATCACAATTTTTTTGGAGGAACTGATCAATAGATTCAATGACGAGACAACTGGCGTGAGACTGCAGCTGCGAGGGGTCTGCAGAGATTTGTGCTTCCCTTTTTCCTGACCCAGGACCGGTACTGGTCCTGGATGGAGGGAAGGTCCGCTCCAGTGATCCTCTCTGCAGCCCTGATTGTCCGTTGCGGTCTCCTCTCTGTGTTTTTGTTGTTGTCGGGTTGGCGCGGACTTCCTGTTTTCCGCCTGAACAAACGCGAGTCGGCAGAGAGTGAAAACAAACGGATCAACTCAGCAAAGAGCATCAGTGTGTGTTTGTATTTCATGGTTCTGCTTTTCGCCACAGTATGTTTCCATAGTTTCCTGTTTCTTTGTCTCTATTTTAGGGGGAGCGGTGACCTGGTGACCTGGTGGTTAAGGTGGTTAAGAAGCAAGCTTGTGACCGGGAGGTCGTCGGTTCAATCCCCAGACCGACAGGATGAAGTCTGGGTGGTGAAAGTGTCCCTCACGAGTCACATCGTCTCAAATGAAGACCGACGGCTCCTCCGACTGACGACGGCACGGAACACGCCGACCAGACTCGAGTCACCGACCTCGCCAGACGGTCAGACGGACGATTATCTGGTCGGTGTGTCGGGGTCTTAATAATTAAAGGATTTGTGCACGTGGCCACATTACCTGCTTTTCAGTCCCTTTTTTTGTGATTGTTGCGGCAAAAATCCTTGATTATGCGGCACGTTTTCTTAATAAATGTGATGGAATAAGCGGGATATTTATGCAGTTTTATGCGATGAAATTGCGGAACTTGCAAAAACTGCGGTTTGATGAAAAAGAGAAAACAAAGTGATTCCCCCCCAACACCGTGTTCTCACTAGGAGAAATTATGAAATCATGCAAGCCCCGCATATTTTGCGCGGAAATCGGCAATTTATGCGGCGAAAGTGCGGCGTATTTGAAAAAATGCGCCCCCCCCGCATAAATAAGCAGACTTTGGCTGATTATGCGTTGAATTATGCGATCGATTTTGCTGCATGTGCACTAAATGAAGTTAAAGATTAAAGTTGCTTCATCGACTTCCTTCTTTAAAACCCAATCACGAGTCGGAACCTGCTGCTACTGATGACCTGTCGGTTAACGAGGTAATCAATGACCTGTTGGTTAGGTAATCAATAACCTGTCGGTTAACGAGCTAATCAATGACCTGTCGGTTAACGAGGTAATCAATGACCTGTCGGTTAACGAGCTAATCAATGACCTGTCGGTTAACGAGGTAATCAATGACCTGTCGGTTAACGAGGTAATCAATGACCTGTCGGTTAACGAGGTAATCAATGACCTGTCGGTTAACTAGGTAATCAATGACCTGTCGGTTAACGAGGCAATCAATACTTACCAACCGCGGAGGGTTAGGGATAAGAGACTAGTTGAGTTTTCAGCCTTTATTTTTATTTCCTCGGACTTTAAAAAACAAAATATACAGAAACACAGATAAATTAGACCGATGAAGGAGAGAGAGATGGAGGAGAGAGAGAGATGAAGAAGGAGAGGGAGACAGAGATGAAGGAGAGAGAGGAGGAGGAGAGAGAGATGAAGAAAGAGAGGGAGACAGAGATGAAGGAGAGAGAGAGGAGAGAGAGGAGGAGGAGAGAGATGAAGAAAGAGAGGGAGAAGGAGGAGACAGAGATGAAGGAGAGAGAGAGAAGGAGAGAGAGGAGGAGAGAGAGGAGGAGGAGAGAGATGAAGAAAGAGAGGGAGAAGGAGGAGAGAGAGAGAAGGAGGAGAGAGAGATGAAGGAGAGAGGGAGAAGGAGGAGAGCTGCTGATTGGAAAACACAAGGAAAAGGTCAAGTAGGAAGAGATGGAGAGAGAGAACAACTCTGCTGAAATCAAATCATTCCCTCGAGTTCAACAAATGAGCTGTCGGACTCTGTGTGTGTGTGTGTGTGTGTGTGTGTGTGTGTGTGTGTGTGTGTGTGTGTGTGTGTGTGTGTGTGTGTGTGTGTGTGTGTGTGTGTGTGTGAGTGTGTGTGTGTGTGTGTGTGTGTGTGTGTGTGTGTGTGTGTGTGTGAGAGTACGATTGCTTCAGGCTCACAGTTTGTTTATGCAGAAATAACAGCTGGCACTCCACACTGATTATTCCTTCACACACACACACACACACACACACACACACACACACTCACACACACACACACACAGAGACAATGGAAAGGTATGAGTGCATCACTCGCTGCAGGAAGGAAACTTGACTCCTTCGGGTCTCGTGTTGGTGTAACGTGACTTTATGTTAATATCTTACAAACATTAAAATACACTTAATAATTAGTATTATTTTTAGTATTAATAATTAGTATTAGTATTAATAATTAGTATTGGAGTTATTAATCATTATAATGTCCAAGATCCATTACAGCAGCAGCTGATATGATGTCTTAAAGCTGTAAGAAACACAAATATTCAGCTACAACAACAAATCATTATTATTTATTCATGGCTTAAAACTTATTATCTCTTATTATCTCTTCTTACTTATTATCTCTTATTATCTCTTATTATCTCTTATTATCTCTTATTATCTCTTATTATCTCTTCTTACTTATTATCTCTTCTTACTTATTATCTCTTCTTACTTATTATCTCTTATTATCTCTTATTATCTCTTATTATCTCTTATTATCTCTTATTATCTCTTCTTACTCATTATCTCTTATTATCTCTTATTATCCCTTATTATCTCTTATTATCTCTTCTTACTCATTATCTCTTATTATCTCTTATTATCCCTTATTATCTCTTATTATCTCTTCTTACTCATTATCTCTTATTATCTCTTATTATCTCTTCTTACTTATTATCTCTTCTTACTCATTATCTCTTCTTACTTATTATCTCTTATTATCTCTTATTATCTCTTATTATCTCTTATTATCCCTTATTATCTCTTATTATCTCTTCTTACTCATTATCTCTTATTATCTCTTCTTACTTATTATCTCTTCTTACTTATTATCTCTTCTTACTTATTATCTCTTCTTACTTATTATCTCTTATTATCTCTTATTATCTCTTATTATCTCTTCTTACTTATTATCTCTTCTTACTTATTATCTCTTATTATCTCTTATTATCTCTTATTATCTCTTCTTACTCATTATCTCTTATTATCTCTTATTATCTCTTATTATCTCTTATTATCTCTTATTATCTCTTATTATCTCTTCTTACTTATTATCTCTTATTATCTCTTATTATCTC
>CM042426.1:660441-730441 GCA_023631565.1 Gymnocephalus cernua | reverse complement strand
GCCTGTTTACCAACATAACTCTTCTGCAGTCTGGTGCTACAGTTAGCTAGATCTAGCAGCTGTTAGCACTTAGCTGGTGCTAGGCTAACCAGCTCGTCTCGGCTCTCTGTGCAGTTTGTCTGTGCTAGGTTAGTAGCTAAGGTTAGCTAATGTTAGCCACTGTAGATAGCTGCGTTCTGCAGCCGTAAGCTAGCTACCATTCAAGCTAACATTAGATGATAACTAACGTTAGCTAAACACAGCTGTCTGCTAGCCAGTAGCTGGCTAATGTTAACCTCGTTTCGTCCTCCATTCTGCAATGTTTTGGTCTCCCACGTGTGTGTGTGTGTGTGTCTCTCTGTGTGTGTGTGTCTGTGTGTGGCGAGCTGTGGAGAAGCGTCAACGTAATTTTCATTCATTGTTTATTTGACGGACAAATGCATAGAACATTGCTTTATAAAGAATACGAGGTAGATGCCATGCATACAGGTTTATAGCCACGACTAATTTGAAACTCCTGTAAAATTGAAAAAGAAATTACAAAGTATTCGTAAAAAAATTGTACCCATTAAAATACATGCAGTAAATGCATCCCATACATGATATAAAAATATGACATTGACGCGTCGCTACAGGCGTATAATTCTCTAGTATTTTGACTATTGAAATCCCCATTTTGTAGCAGTGATGGCCGGTCGGCGTTGCATTGTTTTTGCATCTGTTGACTAGTGATTAGGTCCGTCCTCGACTAAAGAAATTCTTAGTCGACTAACATGTGATTTTGTCGACTAATCGATTAGTTGATGTAATCGACAGAGCTGAGCTCTTTGAGAGCTGGTTAAGACTAGAAAAGCTCAATATGAATGTAGTTAATTAACCATCTGTAAAACTGAGTTTCTCTGAAATTAATCCTGCAAAAGCACCACTTTAGATCTCGTGTTCACCTGAAATGTTCTCATAAGTTGCTCGGAAATGAGTAATTAAGCATGAATAAGCATAAAAAATGACTTATCGACCTTCGTTGCATGTTTCCTGGGATCATCTCGCTGTCGGTTTGTAGAAGTTTACAGGACAATAAGAGATGAACTGGTGCAGGCGTTATTTAAATCAATGCTCTACTGTATAATCGGTCGTCTGCGGGTGTTTGTGACTGTGTGCACGCTTGAAATAATCAAATTAAGCCCTTTTTTAATCAGGTTTAGGGCTGCACGATGTGAGGAAAATGTGCGATAACTGTTACTTGCGATAATCAGATATTAAAGTGTGCTCTTTTCTGCTAAAATACAACGCATCGCTTGTTGAATTTAAAAGAAATGAAATCATTTCTAGCGTTTTATTGAACCAATTGAACATTGAATTGAATATAAAGGCAGCACTAACAAAGAATGACAGTTACATTTGAATGTGCAGTTTTCTACTCATATTTTCTTTCCCCTAAAACAAAACATCTGTTTTGTGTCTACAGCGATATGTTGCAGCCTTTCGTGATGTGTATATTGCAGCGATGACGATAGATAAACGATGTATTGTGCAGCCCTAATCTGGTCTTTGTCTCAACAGTGTTCATGAGGTGCACAGGAGGAGAAGTCGGAGCCACCTCAGCCCTGGCCCCCAAGATCGGACCTCTGGGTCTGGTGAGTGTCTTTATCTTTATACCCCAGCCTCCCGCCACTATGCCGGTCTGTCCGTGACCGAGTATAATCCAGTGGAGGCTCAGAGTGACCCAGCTTTAGGAAACAGGGATGCCCCAAACTAATGGACAACTCTGTGCCGTAAAGTCTGGAACAAGCTGAGGCTCCTGTGTGCCGACACGCCGGCTGGGTAACTTTCAGCTGTCGTCCTTTGGTCAGATGATGATGATGATGATGAAGATGTTAGACCGGAGCAACAGGAAGCAGCCAGACACGAGTACAGGTTGCACTATACAGATGGCTAGAGCAGCCAATGAGCTTTCTCAGTCACATTAGCAACAAAACACAGCGACACGCGCTCGCTTGATGGGCGCTCCTGGGCGTGCCTAGTCTACTCCTGGTTGCTTGGCAACAGTAAACTACCTTCAAGCACGTCTTACAAGTCACTTCAGAGGTATCGCCAAGTCACAAGAACGATGATTTTGGATTGAAAAGTGTTTATTTCTCAATAAAAGTAACTAAATGTATGAGATAAAATGCCAAAACGTATCAGATATTTACAGAAACACGACGTCCTGAAGCGTTTCCGCCATCTTGAATTATTACTTTGACTCGAGCGACCACTGACATACGTCACGCTGCCTTCACTCCGATTGGCCGTCTCTTTGTCTCATCGCTTAGCATTTGCATAAAATAGCCTTCTTGTCTGTTTCGGCCCCGCCTTGCTCGTGGCAGTGGCGAGCTCGTCGCGTGTCGCAGGCAAACGGCCACTCCCATTGAAAATGAACGGCGGCCTGCAGCTTTGTCGCCGTCTCTAGTAGCTGATGTGACTGAGGCTGTAGCCATGCAGAGCTACAGGAAGCGGCGAGACACTAGCACGGTTGCACATCTACGGTCTCATTCAGTACAAGAAGCCACGCAAGCATCAGAACAGCCGCAAGCATCAGAACAGCCAGGCAACGCAGAGCCGAGTTCCTGCAGTTTAACCATGCAGAGCTGTAACAAGATGTAACAAGCTAGATCACTCACAAGGGCATTAATGCAGCACAGGTTAACCCTTCTGTTGTCCTCGGGTCACATTTGACCCGTTTACAAAAACTTTCTAAATCAGAAGAACATTGAAAAAAAAAAACAATGTTGGAACAAGCTACAAAAATGCTGAAAAGTTACCAAAAAAAATCAGAAAAGTGCCAAAAACAACTTCGGCACAGGTGATACAAATTGGGGAAAAGTGAGAAAAACATTGGAAAAAGCCACAAAAAAAACTTGTTAAAAATTGACAAACATAATAAAAAACTGCAAAAAAAATTGACATGACAATGAAATTTGAGTAAAATCGACAAACGTCAAAGTGTAGAAAAAGAACAAGAAAATGTTGAAATTTCGACCCATAAAAACACAAAGTTGCACGTCGACGGGAAGACGACACAAGGGTTAATGAGATGGTGAAATGGTTATGGTAAAGTTATGGTTTAGACGTTTGGACACGTAGCTCTGAGAGTGCAGTACTTCATGTCTGTTCTGTTTCATCTGCTGATTTCTGATTTTCTGTTTTCTCAACAGTCTCCCAAGAAAGTTGGCGACGACATTGCGAAGGCGACCGGCGACTGGAAGGGTCTGAGGATCACCGTGAAGCTGACCATCCAGAACAGACAGGCAGTGGTACGTCGGCGCGCCCCGGGCTGCGACTAACATATTGAGTGTATCGCCCAGTAATCTGCAGATTATGTTCTAGAGCTGTCGGTCTATATAAAGTCAGAATGGAGTCGTCCCAGTTTCTCAGTCAGGGGGCGTCTTTAAATGTCCAGAACTAGTAATCTGTATTTGAGAAGCTGAAGACTGTTTTATGTTTTAGCGTGAAAATAACTTGTAAAACAGTTGCTGATGCTTCTGTCGACTTATCTTAAAGTGTAAAGATTAATCTCTTAACTATTTAGAATCGGTCGGAGTCATTCTTTATGAATGACAGAAACATTCTCAACATTTATCACCATTTTATACATTACATGTCATTTAGCTGATGCTTTTATCCAAAGCGACTTACAATTGCTATATATCAGAGGTCGCACGCCTCTGGAGCAACTAGGGGTTAAGTGTCTTGCTCAGGGACACATTGGTTGATGTATTGCAGTGGGAATTGAACCCTGGTCTCCCGCACCAAAGGCATGTGTCCTATCCACTGCACCATCCCCACCCTGTAGACCAAACGATCAATGTTGTCAAGTTGTCGATCTGTCGACTTAGGCCTCCTGCACACTGGCTGCGTGGCGTGAGCGTGTCGGCTGCGTGGCGCGTCTGTCTTTATTCCAGCTCCCATGGTAACAGGTTAGAGCGTGCACGCTGCCTGCGTGACACGCACGTCTCAGAAAACGCGTGCGTGCTAGAAATAGAACCGACGCCTATTTTTCACACCACACGCCAGCGTGTTGGAAGAGTTTCCAGACAAAATATAATAGAAAAGATGTTTATACGTCATTTAGACACAAATACATTTAATAAATGACATGTTGATGTTTGAAAGTCTCGAGGTTTTGACATAAATAAAGATATAATATAAATGTAAAATACAAAATTGATTTTCAAATATGTCAGTACAGAACCAAATATTCTGGAGAATATTTCTCAGTCAACACTGCCGACGTTGTCTTTGCTGTAATCAGATCAGAATATATTTATGTGTAACATGAAGTATTACTACTGCTGGAGGTCATCCATGTGTCCAGACAAGACGAGCAGCAGCAGACACGTTTCTGGTGTGTAAAGACATAGTAAACGCCACGCAGCCGCCACGCAACAGACACGCCACGCAGCCGGTGTGCAGCCGGCCTTATGTTGCAGCTTCATGTCCAAACTCACATCTGCAGTGTGAACGTAACTCTGTTAATACTGGCGCTGGAGGCGGCTCGCCGGCCTGATGTAACGTCCCCGTGTGTTTTGCAGGTGGAGGTCGTTCCCTCTGCGTCGGCGCTGATCATCAAGGCTCTGAAGGAGCCGCCTCGTGACAGGAAGAAGGTCAAGAACAGTAAGTGCCTGGCGCCTTCTGGAGAAACAATCTCCAGAGCAAAAGATTGAGGTCGGCTGAAGTGGATCGACTGTACTTGACCCCCCCCCTCTCCCGTCTCTATTTTCCAGTCAAGCACAGTGGGAGTGTGACCTTCGACGAGATTGTGGGCATTGCTCGCGTCATGAGGCATCGTTCCATCGCCAGAGAGCTCTCCGGTAAGAGTTTTAAGTGCCTCGTGCTCGGCCAGTCTTTTACCCAGCTGTGCCGGTCGCCGTCCAGCCTCCCGCCACTATGCCGGTCTGTCCGTGACCGAGTATAATCCAGTGGAGGCTCAGAGTGACCCAGCTTTAGGAAACAGGGATGCCCCAAACTAATGGACAACTCTGTGCCGTAAAGTCTGGAACAAATCGCCGTTAAAGGTGCCCTGCCACGCATATGTGGTGACTTTGTGGTGATGCCAGGAGGTCTACCGTGGACTCTGTAACCTTGTTTCAAGCCGTCCTGGCGTGGTGCAGAAAGCCTGCAGGAAGACTCGGCTCCATTTGTGGCAGGTCTCATTAATATTCAACCGGCTAAGCTGCTTGTTCTTTGATTGGCTAACAGCTAGCCAATGAGAGCCTTGCTATCGGCATCACACACACACAAGGTCCCTTTAATCAAACTAGTAACTCATATTTGCCACGTTTTCCCTCTAAACGAGCTGTGAACTGCCGCATCATCTCCTGCATGATGAGGCATTTTTACTTTGACATGACTCAGCAGTTGACTGTCTGTATTTGTCTCCCCCCCCACCCCCCTCTCCCTCCCCCTCAGGAACCATCAAAGAGATCCTGGGTACCGCTCAGTCCGTCGGCTGCACCATCGATGGTCGTCCTCCCCATGATGTCATCGATGACATCAACGCCGGCAAAGTGGAGTGTCCATCTGAGTAACTGAGCGACTCAAATTATTAATAATAATAATAATAAAAAGATGTCAGAACTAAACTCCTCGTGTCAGACGTTTTATATCTCTCTGTGTTTTGTAACATTTAAACTCTCAGTACGCAGAATAAATGGGATCTGGGTCGAGCATTAAGACTCGTGTTAAGTCAAATTTGACCCGTTTTCAAATTGTTTTTGTATCAGAAATGTGTTTCTTTCAACCAAAGTTCCAAAAAAATATACTTGGCTGTATGGAAGATCTTCACAGGTAAAATGAATGATTACTTTCACTAAACTTTGGGTGTTTTATTCAATTTTATAGCATTTGGAGGAACAATGTAATGGTTCTAAACACTATCTTGACTAAACTGATATAAACCAGTTTGAGTCCTCGACATCCTTTGACTAAACAATCAGTCAAAATAATTCATTTCTGCTTTTTAACTCAAATAGGTAACATGTCATAAGTTAGGAGTATTGACTGTATGAAAGCTCAGAAAAAGAGGAAATAAAAGGACAAGAAGTCGACGGGTAGACAGTCCTTCCAGAAAAACAGTTGTTTCTTTTGTGATCGTTGAGGGCAAAAATCCTTTATTACACGGCACGTTTTCTTAATAAATGTGATGGAATATGCGGGATATTTATGCAGTTTTATGCGATGAAATTGTGGGAACTTGCAAAAACTGCGGTTTGATGAAAAAGTGATTCCCCCCCAACACTGTGTTCTCACTAGAGGAAATTACATCACTTCATAACGTTCCCATGGCAACAGGGGAAATGGCTGCTCTTGTGCGAAGTAAACGCAACATTTTTCATCTTCCTGCTGAGATATATGGGACTTTTTTGCATGGAAATCTGCAATTCATGCGGCGTATTTGAATATGCAGACTTAGGCTGATTATGCGTTGAATTATGCGATCGCATAATCGCGTTTTTCTGGAGGGAACTGGGAAGACGACACAAGCGTTAAGACTTGTGCCGTAGCCGTGGGCGGCTCCACCGGCGCGGTCGTCGGCGTTCCGTTGCATCTCGGTTGGACGCACCTTTGAGACGGATATGCATCCACACGCTATCGCCACGTGACGACGTATGGAAACGCTCCCGCGTTCAGCCTTTTGGCACGACGCCCGTTGACTGTACGTTTAATATTGCATTGTTTAACTGATGCTGACTCGAGTGACATCACTTGAGGGCATTTATTAGACTTAATTGGCTGTCTGTGGAGACACGAAAGGTTTCATAAGCGTTTCACGTATCGGTAGAACTTCACCTGGGAACCTTTTTATAGTGCAGTTGTCCAGCTTGTATATACTTTCACTGAAGTGCTTGTTTAGCGAACGGCGTGATGCGGCGCCTGTGTGCGTGATTTATGTCTTTGACACGGTCAGACCGCTGGGTCACTTTGTTTCAAGTTCAAACTGGAGTGAAATACTTTTTATTTGAAGTACTTTTTAGCATCCAAGTATCTGTTCTTGGCTCACAAACACAAAAAGAAATGTTAATACTTCAAAGTCTGTCAGAAGTTTACTAACTTATTTAAATGTAAGTTGTGCAGCTTGTTTACCTTCACAAAAGTTCTGTTGTTGTTGCTTACAGACTCAGATTATTATTCTAAGTGTCTGACAACATTATGGGATGGATCCCTACAGAGATAGACCTTTTAGTTAAAGAGTAAGATCCTTTTAGTTTAACATGAAACAGCCCCGAAATCACCATCACCAAACTACACCAGACTCCATGTAAATAATCAGGACTTTTAGCGTGTATAGAGCCAGACTCCATGTAAATAATCAGGACTTTTAGCGTGTATAGAGCCAGACTCCATGTAAATAATCAGGACTTTTAGCGTGTATAGAGCCAGACTCCATGTAAATAATCAGGACTTTTAGCGTGTATAGAGCCAGACTCCATGTAAATAATCAGGACTTTTAGCGTGTATAGAGCCAGACTCCATGTAAATAATCACTACTTTTAGCGTGTATAGAGCCAGACTCCATGTAAATAATCACTACTTTTAGCGTGTATAGAGCCAGACTCCATGTAAATAATCAGGACTTTTAGCGTGTATAGAGCCAGACTCCATGTAAATAATCAGGACTTTTAGTGTGTATAGAGCCAGACTCCATGTAAATAATCAGGACTTTTAGCGTGTATAGAGCCAGACTCCATGTAAATAATCAGGACTTTTAGCGTGTATAGAGCCAGACTACATGTAAATAATCACTACTTTTAGCGTGTATAGAGCCAGACTCCATGTAAATAATCACTACTTTTAGCGTGTATAGAGCCAGACTCCATGTAAATAATCACTACTTTTAGCGTGTATAGAGCCAGACTCCATGTAAATAATCAGGCCTTTGTGTGTATAGAGCCAGACTCCATGTAAATAATCACTACTTTTAGCGTGTATAGAGCCAGACTCCATGTAAATAATCAGGCCTTTGTGTGTATAGAGCCAGACTCCATGTAAATAATCAGGACTTTTAGTGTGTATAGAGCCAGACTCCATGTAAATAATCAGGACTTTTAGCGTGTATAGAGCCAGACTCCATGTAAATAATCAGGACTTTTAGCGTGTATAGAGCCAGACTCCATGTAAATAATCACTACTTTTAGCGTGTATAGAGCCAGACTCCATGTAAATAATCACTACTTTTAGCGTGTATAGAGCCAGACTCCATGTAAATAATCAGGCCTTTGTGTGTATAGAGCCAGACTCCATGTAAATAATCACTACTTTTAGCGTGTATAGAGCCAGACTCCATGTAAATAATCACTACTTTTAGCGTGTATAGAGCCAGACTCCATGTAAATAATCAGGCCTTTGTGTGTATAGAGCCAGACTCCATGTAAATAATCACTACTTTTAGCGTGTATAGAGCCAGACTCCATGTAAATAATCACTACTTTTAGTGTGTATAGAACCAGACTCCATGTAAATAATCACTACTTTTAGCGTGTATAGAGCCAGACTCCATGTAAATAATCAGGACTTTTAGCGTGTATAGAGCCAGACTCCATGTAAATAATCACTACTTTTAGCGTGTATAGAGCCAGACTCCATGTAAATAATCACTACTTTTAGCGTGTATAGAGCCAGACTCCATGTAAATAATCAGGCCTTTGTGTGTATAGAGCCAACATATTTTCACATGTATATCGGTAAACTATGTTTATTTCAACCAACAACTAGAGTTATTTTAACTGCATTTATGTCAAAACCTCGAGACTTTCAAACATCGTGTCATTTATTAAATGTATTTGTGTCTAAATGACGTATAAACATCTTTTCTATTCTATTTTGTCTGGAAACTTCCAACACGCTGGCGTGTGGCGTGAAAAATAGACGTCGGTTCTATTTCTAGCACGCACGCGTTTTCTGAGACGTGCGTGTCACGCAGGCAGCGTGCACGCTCTAACCTGTTACCATGGGAGCTGAAATAAAGACAGACACGCCATTACATCACTGTAATGTGACCGAAGGGTAATGTGGAGGGTGTGGGGGGGTATGTTAGGTCAGTCAGGAATAAACGCAGTTTTTGGCTTTTTATACAAAATATTTATTGAAAATGTGAGCGACATAAACAACTCTAGAAAAGTAGAAATGGTTCAAAAACTCAGCAGATCAGGAACAAACGCCAACGCCGCTCATCGCATTTAGCCGCTACACGACTGGTATTTGCTTCTAGTATTTTGTGAAATAGTACGTGTAAGTACACAGGGACAAAACGCATTGCTCCAGTACAACCCAACAATGATTCAAATTCAAAACTTGCGCGTGATTTCGCACCAAACGCTACAATCAAATTTCAGATTTTGTTCTCTTTATTCTTTGACCAACAAGTTGTCGATCTTAAGGCGGCTTTCCACCAATCACAGCCGTTGAGGAGGCTTTCCACCAATCACAGCCGTTGAGGCGGAGGCTTTCCACCAATCACAGCCGTTGAGGAGGCTTTCCACCAATCACAGCCGTTGAGGCGGCTCTACACGATGACGATAGCGCAGCGACGGCGAGCAGCTTCTTGTTTACATCCAACATGGCGGCCACCGAAGAGCAGCGACCCGTTGATGCCGCTGTCACGTCACCCGGATCGCTGCTCTGATTGGTTGAAGGACTATCCAATGGCGTGCGCTCCAGTCTGGCTATCAGCAGACTAGAGCTCAATAGATGTAAGACTGACCATCAGTCTGCTCTGTGTTTTATATAAGAGGCGGGACCAACGGGCGTAGTTCACATGACTCTGTACGCCATTGGATAGTCCTTCAACCAATCAGAGCAGCGATCCGGGTGACGTAGCAGCGACAGCGGCATCAACGGGTCGCTGCGCTTCGGTGGCCGCCATGTTGAATGTAAACAAGAAGCTGCTCGGTCGCTTCTCTATCGTCATCGTGTTAAACCGGCCAATAGCGTGCCAGGTGGATAAGCCAGTCTGTGATTGGTTCCTGCAGATTTGTAACAGAAGCAGGAGAGATAAACGTGCAGGTTTCCAGTCTGAGCTGCTGGGAGACATCACATCACCAGCAGATCAGACTGGTAAAACTGCAACCCACCAGTGAACCAAAATGAAACGTTCCTCTTATTTGTGAAATAACCACGTGACCCGTTTCAACGCCACCCCTCGACGAATCAGAATTGAGAATCGATGAGAACCGGAATCAAAAGGAAGAATCTGAACTGGAATCTGAATTGTTAAAATCCCAACGATGCCCAACGCTGGGCGTGACACACGAGCTACCGGACGCCGTTTCCTGCCGAGAACTACCGGACGCCGTTTCCTGCCGAGAACGGTCCGTATCAGCGAGACGCAAATATATACACAACTAAAACTGGGAATACAAAAAAAAGAAGGACCACAGATCAGGAAGTGCAGGACGTAGTTTGACCCGTGATCCGTGTGCTGAAGACAGCAGCTGCACCAAGAAGGGCTTATTATGGGATGCACCGAGTCCAGGGTTCTGGTTCTGGTTCGGCTGAATATTAATTGGGCTTTTTGACGAGGTTTGGCAGAACTTTCAGTCAGAAGACGTGTGTGTGTGTGTGTGTGCGTGCGTGTGTACTTGTGTGCGTGCGTGTGCGTGTGTGTGTGTGTGCATGTCTGTGTGTGTGTGTGTGTGTGTGTGTGCGTGTGTCTCTGAGTCTCTGTGTGTGTGTGCGTGTGTGTGTGTGTGTGTGTGTGTGCGTGCGTGCGTGTGTACTTGTGTGTCTCTGAGTCTCTGTGTGCGTGTGTGTCTGTGCGTGTGTGTGCGTGCGTGTGTGCGTGTGTCTCTGAGTCTCTGTGTGTGTGTGCGTGCGTGCGTGTGTCTCTGAGTCTCTGTGTGTGTGTGTGCATGCGCGTGCGTGTGTGCCTGTGTGTGCGTGTGTCTCTGAGTCTCTGTGTGTGTGTGTGTGCGTGCGTGCGTGCGTGTGTCTCTGAGTCTCTGTGTGTGTGTGCGTGCGTGCGTGCGTGCGTGTGTGCGTGTGTCTCTGAGTCTCTGTGTGTGTGTGCGTGCGTGGACTCGGTGCGTCTCTCTATATTAAACGTGACGACTCGTCTCGCTGCTCCGAGACGGATTGCTTTGCGGTCGGCTCTGTGATGACCGAGCGTCACTTAAACGCATCACGTCCAGCGACGACGACGGCGCCGTCAGTTCTCCACCTCCTCGTCCTCGCCGTCGGGCTCGGCGGCCTCGGGCTCCTCCTCCATGCGCTCCTCCTCCTCCTCTTCCTCCTCCCCCCGGCTCTTCTCGTTCTCAGAGTCCGGCTTCTTCTCTTTGTCTTTACGTTTCTGCTCCGAGACCTCCTTCTTCCCCTTCTGGCCCTTCTTGTACACTGCAGAAGAAGAAGAAAATAAACAACATTAATGTTTACATCTCCTCTCACCTCCTACAGAACCAATCACAAGCAGGGGAAGGAGTGTAATGGGTTAATAATGATGCCAAAGGGCCAGAAGTAGGGCTGGGAAAAAAATCTATTTGATTTAAAAATCGAGTTGGTAGGTCAAATCAACTCATATTTTCAAAAAAGTAGATTTGTTGTTTTATTAGCTCAATGATCCAAATCCAGAATAAATAATTTGGATGTTTAACAATCTTTGTTGCACAGTGACTCTTCAGGTAGAGAAAGGGTTTGCCTTTGCACTTTTGTTTATGTTGATGCACTTTAATTAAATACAATAAATCGAGCGTTTGTCTGAAAGGAGTTGCACACGCAGTACGACTGAGGAGGAGCGATGTGACCTTTTAGTTTTCCGCGTCACACGTCTGGAGAACCGATGAATGAACTGACCTTCCAGAGCTTCTCTGAGCGGCTCCAGGAATCGCTCAAACTCCATTTCCTCCATCGCAGCCAAAACGTCTCCTGCGTTCAGAGTTTTCCGTTTGGCCTTCAAGGCGAAGTTGTTCGCACTGTAACAGAGAAGAAACACTTGATTGAGTTAGTGGCTGTAGCCTGGAAGTCCAGACCCAAATCTGAAAGATTAAGGGTCTGGCATCGAGTAATGAAAATGGTGCCAAGCGTGCTTTTGAAAATCTCACTGCACGTAATTGGATAACACTACGACCAATCACAGCAATCCACGGGGTGATGTATCCAGAGGGACTCGCTGAGCTAATTATCCGTAGCGCTGTGTCTCTGTGATGGGGTTCTAACCTGCGGCTGATTTGTGAGGACTCTGGTTAACTGCTCCTCAGATCTCTGCAGGGTAAATCCAGACAGCTAGCTAGACTATCTGTCCAATCTGAGGTTTCTGTTGCACGACTAAAACTACTTCTGAACGTACACATGTTCCACCAGAACAAGTTCCTTCCTGAGGCTATTCAGCAGAGGCACCGTGGCTCCGTCCGGAGCTTAGCCCCGCCCACGATGATTGTGATTGGTCTAAAGAAATGCCAATAAACCAGAGCACGTTGTTCTCTCCCTGTGTGGACTAGACAGACTGGAGGAGAGACTAGAAATGTGTCGACACTTGAACTGAACTTTGTGCATCAATACTTTTTATTCTCACCAGGACGTTGCGTACAACACAAACACGCTGGCAGCTTGGGATATGGCTCGCCTCGCTTCTTTAGACACGTTCACCCCGTCTGGGAGCTGTGAGGGAAACAAGCGGTGCAGAGGCGTTATCTCAAAGCGGCAGTATATATATATATATATATATATATATATATATATATATATATATATATATATATATATATATATATATATATATATATATATATATATAAATAAATAAATAAATAAACACAGACAGGCTGAGACAGAGTTATTCGATAACATCTTCATTCAAAAAGGAGAACAAATAAATGGACACGCTCTTTTAACTTTTGCATTATTAATCTGTAACAATGGATCATATTTTTACAAACCGATCATGTGTGTGTGTGTGTGTGTGTGTAAAATAAGGCGGCCCAATTAATCGAAAAAAAAGTTTAACGAAATCACAATATTGACTAGTGCAATATCCAACTAACTGCAACGAATAGTCAGAGCAGCTAGTCGGATCATCGGAGTTGATCAGGTGTCTGTAGCCCACTTGTTCAACGACCTTATTCTTAAAAAGACAGAACAAATTCTAAAAGATTTAACCCCCCCTCTTCATCAGAGTTTCCTAAGAAGCAACAGGTCAAGCGGCCGACTACTGCAGAGGAAAATCAGGACCACGAGGTTCAGCAACTCTTTTGTGCCTACAGCAATTAGACTTTACAGTAATCAGCTGGCACTCAGGTAGTTTATTCATACCTGCTCGGCATGCTTCTATGAAGTTCACTGTTTTGTCTGTCTTGTTTTTATTTTTCTTAGTTTTAATGCTTAAATGTTTTGTATTTATTAATGTATTTGTTTTAATTGGTATGCGGCAGGAGCGTGTGATGGTGACCACATGAATGTCCTACCTGTGGATAATAAAGTTTACCTTGACCTTGACCTTGACCCTTGACCCAAACTGTCCAAAAAGATTGTGGCGTCCAGAAACTGGAGTGAAGATATTCACTCCCTCCAGAGTTTTTTTTGTGATTGTTTTGGGCAAAAATCCTTGATTATGCGGCACGTTTTCTTAAAAACTGTGATGGAATATGCGGAATATTTATGCAGTTCTATGCGATGAAATTGCGGGAACTTGCAAAAACTGCGGTTTGATGAAAAAGAGAAAACAAAGTGATTCCCCCCCAACACCGTGTTCTCACTAGGAGACATTACATCACTTCATAACGTTCCCATGGCAACAGGGGAAATGGCTGCTCTCGTGTGAAGTAAACAACATTTTTCATCTTCCTGCTGAGATATATGTGACTTTTTTGCAACTAAAATGCGGGGATTATGAAATCATGCAAGCCCCGCATATTTTGCGCGGAAATCGGCAATTTATGCGGCGAAAGTGCGGCGTATTTGAAGAAAATGCGCCCCCCCCGCATAAATATGTGCTTTGGCTGATTATGCATTGAATTATGCGATCACATAATCGCGTTTTTCTGGAGGGACTGAATATTGAGCTCTTCTGAAGAGTCCATCATGTTATTTTAATCCTGCGTGTCCTGCTGGGCTACTAGCAGCTGTGTGGATCTCCTTAATTTTAATCTGAAATGTGCCATTCTGCATAACGACTACTTCTACTTTTTCATGCTGATACTTTTGTACTTTTACTTAAGTAAAATTTTGAATGCAGCACTTTTAACGGGGTATTTCTACACTGTTGTGTCACTACTATTAATTAAGTAAAGTAACATTATCTGAGTACTTGTAACGTTGCCACTACTGCTCACAGGGGACACTAAACTAGTACTTTTTGGATACTAGTACATTTCTTACATTTCTTGATGATAGCCTACTTTTTGTTGTGTGTGTGTGTGTGTGTGTGTGAGAGACACACACACACAATTTACATCTTTGTAAATTATAGATTGTGGTCTAGACATACTCTATCTGTAAAGTGTCTTGAGATAACCCCTGTTATGATTTTATACAATAAATACAATTTAATTGAAATAAAATGTAATTGAATTCACACATATACACAGACACACACACAATCCTCGTAGGGGAAAAGCTAAGAATCACCTCAGCAAAAACAACAACAACAACAACATGTGTAACGGAGTATTTCTACACGGGGTATTACTTCAGTATCCGAGTACTCTCTCCACTCACCGCCTCCTTGATGATGCGGGTGATCACCGCGTTGGGCAGGTTCAGATCTTCGGGTCTTTCCGCCATTTCTCTCCCCTGATCCCGAGCGTTCCCGAGCGTTCCCGAGTCCTTCCGCCGGCTAACCGTCGGCTACCTCTCGTCTGATGCTAACGGATTAGCTCTGTTGTGTTAGCCTCGAGCTACCTGAAGTAGCTAGCTAACGTTGAAAGCTACTTCACTTTTCACAGTAACATGTAGTAGTTAAAGTACCGCGTTATGAAGACGACGCTTGTATCGATCAGATCGATCAGTTCGACTGGTTATGGAGTTCAAACTGGGTCTGAAGTTGCTCGCGTGTCCACCAGAACCGATTTTGTTTTGGGACCTTTTCCCGCGAACTGTCCAAGCACGAGCCTTCCTCCGTCAACTTTCAACTCCGGCGTCTGACGTGTGCGTGACGTACGCTGACTGCTACGTCATTACGTAAACGTAGAAAAGAACTAAGCATAAACGTACCTTCTATTTGACATTAATAAACGTGAATTTGCCAAAGAAAAAGTTCACTTTAATGTTTAATGTTTGAAGAAATAAATGTTTCTATATACTAATACAGTTACTTCATCAAAAAACAAAAAACATTGTGTTCCCTATTTAATAATAATAATAATAATAATAATAATAATAATAATAATAATAATTTGTAATTTATACTTTATTAATCCTGCAAGGGAAATTACAATGTTTTATCACTTGATTTATTTTCTATTTATTCTTTGCTGATCCTTGGTATATTTTATGTTAGTTTATTTGTTTTCATTTTTCTTTTTCCGGTCTTTATATGTTTATTTTTTATTTCTGTATATTTTATATCTACTTAAAAATAAGTAATGTATTACTTTTCCACATAATCATACTGACTTTAAATAAACCCAGAGCCCAAAGTGACACCTTCACAATGTCCATCCAATGCATGAACTGGTGTAGACGCTCCATATTCATACATGAACTGGTGTAGACGCTCCATATTCATACATGAACTGGTGTAGATGCTCCATATTCATACGTGAACTAGTGTAGACGCTCCATATTCATACATGAACTGGTGTAGATGCTCCATATTCATACGTGAACTGGTGTAGATGCTCCATATTCATACATGAACTGGTGTAGATGCTCCATATTCATACGTGAACTAGTGTAGACGCTCCATATTCATACATGAACTGGTGTAGATGCTCCATATTCATACATGAACTGGTGCAGACGCTCCATATTCATACGTGAACTGGTGTAGATGCTCCATATTCATACATGAACTGGTGTAGACGCTCCATATTCATACATGAACTGGTGTAGATGCTCCATATTCATACGTGAACTAGTGTAGACGCTCCATATTCATGCGTGAACTGGTGTAGATGCTCCATATTCATACGTGAACTGGTGTAGACGCTCCATATTCATACATGAACTGGTGTAGATGCTCCATATTCATACGTGAACTAGTGTAGACGCTCCATATTCATGCGTGAACTGGTGTAGATGCTCCATATTCATACGTGAACTGGTGCAGACGCTCCATATTCATACGTGAACTGGTGTAGACGCTCCATATTCATACATGAACTGGTGTAGACGCTCCATATTCATACGTGAACTAGTGTAGACGCTCCATATTCATACGTGAACTAGTGTAGACGCTCCATATTCATACATGAACTGGTGTAGACGCTCCATATTCATAGATGAACTGGTGTAGACGCTCCATATTCATACATGAACTGGTGTAGACGCTCCATATTCATACATGAACTGGGGTAGACGCTCCATATTCATACATGAACTGGGGTAGACGCTCCATATTCATACATGAACTGGTGTAGACGCTCCATATTCATACATGAACTGGTGTAGACGCTCCATATTCATACATGAACTGGTGTAGACGCTCCATATTCATACATGAACTGGTGTAGACGCTCCATATTCATACATGAACTGGTGTAGACGCTCCATATTCATACATGAACTGGTGTAGACGCTCCATATTCATACATGAACCGGTGTAGACGCTCCATATTCATACATGAACTGGGGTAGACGCTCCATATTCATACATGAACTGGTGTAGACGCTCCATATTCATACATGAACTGGTGTAGACGCTCCATATTCATACATGAACTGGTGTAGATGCTCCATATTCATACATGAACTGGTGTAGACGCTCCATATTCATACATGAACTGGTGTAGACGCTCCATATTCATACATGAACTGGTGTAGACGCTCCATATTCATACATGAACTGGTGTAGACGCTCCATATTCATACATGAACTGGTGTAGACGCTCCATATTCATACATGAACTGGTGTAGACGCTCCATATTCATACATGAACTGGTGTAGACGCTCCATATTCATACATGAACTGGTGTAGACGCTCCATATTCATACATGAACTGGTGTAGATGCTCCATATTCATACATGAACTGGTGTAGACGCTCCATATTCATACATGAACCGGTGTAGACGCTCCATATTCATACATGAACCGGTGTAGACGCTCCATATTCATACATGAACTGGGGTAGACGCTCCATATTCATACTCCATCTTGAAATACATACTATATACATATGAAAAAATAAGTTTGGCTTTATATGCAGTGTGGGTTATTGCACATTATTTGGATATTGCCCAATAGCGGTGATGGATATTGGACAATGAGAGTCATGATACTGCACAGTAGTGGAATTGCACAGTATGCTCAATAGTATAAAATATTAAATATTGCAGAGTAGGTGGGTGGGAGAGAGTCGGGGGGTTGGGGGGGTTAGACTGTGAAGTCAGTGCATGTGTGAGTTCAGAGTAGTTATGGCTTTTGGAAAGAAACTGTGGTGTAATCTGTGAGTCCTTGTCCTGTTGTTGTTATCATGTGAGCCACATTGAGACACCGCCCGTTACCAAACAGACTGGGAATACATCGGCTACACCAGGAGTCTTCAAGGTGTTTTAGGCCAAGGACCCCTTAGCTGAAAGAGAGACAGAGCAGGGACCCCCCTACCACATATATTTTATAAAACTGAGCTGGATGGATGGATATTTATACATCATGTTTTAATGTTAAACATACATGTGGAAGGCACAGGATTTCATATTAATGTACTGTATGTTTTCAGACATTTTAATAAAAAACAAAATAGCAAACTATAATTTGGCGGCCCCGCTGGAGTAACTCTGAGGACCCCCTAAGGGTCGGGGACCCCCTGTTGAAGATCTCTGAGCTACACCACCAGTCCGACTCAACTCCATTACAATTTACCGTATGTCGCATTTTTTGTCATTTTTGTAGCTTATTTCCATCTTTTTTGTAACTTTCTCCGACGTTTTTGTCGTTTTTCATCATTCTTGTTCCTTTTTTTTTTACACTTTTTTGGACACTTTTTGTCGCATTGTTGTCTTTTTGCACTTCTGGTTGGACGCAAACTGCATTTTGTTGTCTTTGTACTCTGCACAATGACAATAAAGTTTAATCTAATCTAATCTAATACAGAGAAGAACATAGTCAAATCTATAAAGGCCTTTACACACCAACCTGATAATCGGCCGTCTGACAGTCTGGCGAGGTCGGTGACTCGAGTCTGGCGAGGTCGGTGACTCGAGTCTGGCGAGGTCGGTGACTCGAGTCTGGTCGGCGTGCTCCGTGCCGTCGTCAGTCGGAGGAGCCGTCGGCCTTCATTTGGGACAATCTGACTTGTTGAATCGGAGGGCGGGCGGTCGGACTCAACGACCAATCTGATTGGTGGAGAGAGCTAACCAGGAAATGACGAGCGGGATGAGCGTGACGAACAGCCTCTCAGAATCTGATGAAGATCTTCTAAACTGACCTTTGTTGATCTGAGATGAAGACAGATTCAGCAACTGCACGGCCGATTTCTCCTTAAAATGTTTCCAGAAACACGTCACGGTGAAATATTTTAGTAGAATATGAGATCGTGTTCTGAACGAGACGCCGTTATGGTCGGGGAGCAGCCGGACCCACGTGACGCGGTCGTCCAATCAGCTGTCGGTTTTCATTTTTTTGGGCGACAATCCAGATTAGCGCCGCCTGCTGTTACGGAGACGTATTACGTCTCGCGCACGCGCAGAACGTACGCTCAAGTCGGCGTCTCTTCGGTGTGTTCTGAGGAACTTTTTGGACCGACTCGGGGAGACTGATCAGTCCGACTGGCTTTACTGCCGCCGGTCGGCCGTCTGGTTGGTGGTCAGAACCGTCTGGTTGGTGGGTCAGAACCGTCTGGTTGGTGGGTCAGAGCCGTCTGGTTGGTGGGTCAGAGCCGTCTGGTTGGTGGTCAGAGCCGTCTGGTTGGTGGGTCAGAGCCGTCTGGTTGGTGGTCAGAGCCGTCTGGTTGGTGGTCAGAACCGTCTGGTTGGTGGGTCAGAACCGTCTGGTTGGTGGTCAGAACCGTCTGGTTGGTGGTCAGAGCCGTCTGGTTGGTGGGTCAAAGCCGTCTGGTTGGTGGGTCAAAGCCGTCTGGTTGGTGGGTCAGAGCCGTCTGGTTGGTGGTCAGAGCCGTCTGGTTGGTGGGTCAAAGCCGTCTGGTTGGTGGGTCAAAGCCGTCTGGTTGGTGGGTCAGAACCGTCTGGTCGGTGTGTCTCAGCCTTTAAACCAACAAACTAACTCTCAAACCTGAAGAGAGAATTACCCGCCACACATTATTTGCAGTGTGCAGATGAATATGAGAACTGTGACTTGGCAGACTTCCAGCTCAGCTTACACCTTCATCGCTAACAAAGGTCGGGGAGGGGGGGGGGGGGGGGGGGGGGGGGGGGTGTTTAGGTGGTTTCCATGGCAGCTGCTTCCTCACACATGCAGGAGGTGATGCGCCCACACGTTGTAAAGCTCTCTGCAGAGAAAGGTGAATGTCTACACCCACCAGGTTCAAGCTTCTGGAGCTGTTTCCAGGATCCAGAAGTTTCCTCAGCAGTTATCTGTGTTGTTGGAACGATCACTTTCTCTGTGTTCACCTGCATGGTGTTCACCTGGTATTCACCTGGTGTTCACCTGCGTAGACACAGGCCGCTGCAGGTGTGAAAATATGCATAAGATGCATCCCAAAAAAACATAATTTGTACGAGCTATGATTTATGTTTTTCTGTCAATGTTTAAAGTCGAGGAGACAACATTTTTGTGTTAATTTCGCCACCTATTTTTAATTTAAAGGCCTCGAAGGAGCCGTCTGGTTGGTGGGTCAGAACCGTCTGGTTGGTGGGTCAGAGCCGTCTGGTTGGTGGTCAGAGCCGTCTGGTTGGTGGGTCAGAACCGTCTGGTTGGTGGTCAGAACCGTCTGGTTGGTGGGTCAGGGCCGTCTGGTTGGTGGGTCAGAGCCGTCTGGTTGGTGGTCAGAGCCGTCTGGTTGGTGGGTCAGGGCCGTCTGGTTGGTGGGTCAGAGCCGTCTGGTTCTGGTTGGTGGTCAGAGCCGTCTGGTTGGTGGGTCAGAACCGTCTGGTTGGTGGTCAGAGCCGTCTGGTTGGTGGGTCAGAACCGTCTGGTTGGTGGTCAGAGCCGTCTGGTTGGTGGGTCAGGGCCGTCTGGTTGGTGGGTCAGAACCGTCTGGTTGGTGGGTCAGAACCGTCTGGTTGGTGGTCAGAGCCGTCTGGTTGGTGGGTCAGGGCCGTCTGGTTGGTGGTCAGAACCGTCTGGTTGGTGGGTCAGAACCGTCTGGTTGGTGGTCAGAGCCGTCTGGTTGGTGGGTCAGAACCGTCTGGTTGGTGGTCAGAGCCGTCTGGTTGGTGGGTCAGGGCCGTCTGGTTGGTGGGTCAGAACCGTCTGGTTGGTGGGTCAGAACCGTCTGGTTGGTGGTCAGAACCGTCTGGTTGGTGGGTCAGAGCCTTTATCTGCCAGCTCTTTAAAGCTATAGCGCGTAGTTTCTAGTAAGTAAGTAAAATGTATTTATAAAGCGCTTTTCACAGATAAAATCACAAAGTGCTGTACAACAGAATAGGTAGAACAAACAGTATAAAATGCATATACATATATCAAAAGAAAGGGACGCTAGTGAGAACCCATCAACCAAAAGCTTTCCTAAATAAGCAAGTTTTCAGATCCTTCAGATCCTTTCTGTCTCCTCCATGAGGAATTCTATTCTATTTATAGTTAAATTTTCTTGTATTTTAATTTGTTGTATTCTCTCTCTGTTTCCTCAGAAGGAATCACGTCACATGGGTAGGACCTCGTAGTGACGTCTCCAACATGTTTAGAGGCTAAAACCTGTTTACAACCTGTTTACAACCTGCCCTGTTTCAGCCTGCTGGGTGCTGACTCCAGCAGGAGGAGAACACGGCGGAGGAGCACCGGTTGGTTTAGTTTTTCTCACTACTGACAGCACTACTAAAATTCTACTTGCCCAAAGATAATTTTTACTGGCCCTTTTTTATTATTATTTTTTTCCTGGGAAAGATCATAAACAAAGTTTGAAAAACTGTCAATAAATTTCAAACTTTGAGAAAAAAAACGTAAAAATTTGTACATTTTTTTTTTTTAAAGATTTTGCAAACAAAATGTAAACAAATGTAAAAAAAAATGTTAATTTATTTTACAAAAATTGTAAAACATTTGTAAAAAAAAACACGTAAAAAAATAGAGAAAAACTTAAAAAAACATTTAAAAAAAGTCAAATGTTGAAAAAAATGCTCTATAGAGAAACCTGCCAGCAACAAGACAGGAAACACACAACACATGGACTACACTGCATAGAGACGCTTTAATGGGCAGCCCCCCCCCCCACTCTGACATCTCTCCATTAGTGCATGATTACTGAGCATGTGTGTAATTCAGACCTGTGTGTAATTTGTATAATAACAACAGAGTGAAAACATTGTAATTTCCCCCCTTGCAGGATTAATAAAGTACCAAATATTATTATTATTAATAAACAAACAAACAATTAAACTCATTAAGTGAATGCCAAAGGATACATAAATGATGGGGAACAATTAACAATGTCCATCCGGCTGGAGCAGCCTATTTACACCATGCACCGAGAGATGGGTGAAGAGGAGGGACATCTGAGTAAGAGGGCCTATAGCGCACTGAAGGGAACAGGTCTGAAGGTGATGTGGTTCCAAGTCCACTTGTTCTAGCTTGTTCTGTTGAGGTTCTGCCGGGTTCTGCAGGCGGAACCTCACGACCGTCGGATTCTTTAAGAAGAGCAAAGAGGTTTGTTTATGCTGCACTACTTTTGTGTACATCCGACAACTACTGCCACGGACTAACATAACGATTTTCGACATATTTTATTGACAGAAAGCCGTGAAAAGTCGACAACAACGTTCACTCTTAAAGTTCCAGACTGCATCATCAGGTACTGGTCCTCATTCTGGTCCCGATGGACGACAACGGTTGCGTATTTTGTTGGACCTATTTTCTCCTGCGACGGCTGTGCTGCGCCTTTCTCTCGGCAGATGCTAGATCACACCCGATGCACGGTGTGGACGTCAATCCGACCATACTGCGCATGCGTCAACACCATTCAACTGACGTTCCTGCAGTGTTTATATATTACATACACTTCTTGGTTTCCGGTGTTAATAATAATAATTTTTAATATATTTTTTTTAATTTCGGATCACATTACTGTTGGAACATGTTCGGTTGTGTAGCATTTGGTTTAGAAGGGATTTCTCGCGTACGCATGCGCACATTGCGTTGACGTCGACACGTGTATCGGGTGCGATCTAGCATTTACCCTTTCTCTCCCTCTATCCGCCATCTTGAATTTTAATGTTAATTTCTTAAAAAAAAAAAAAAAAAAAAAAAAAAATGTGTGTGTTTCCTGTGATATTTTCGTTTAGGGTGCCGTGTGCCAATTTTTTTGGATTAGTTTGAAGGAGTTTTATTTCGTGATTGTTTTTACAGAATCGCCTGTGTGAGTATTCCGAGTATGTTCTGCTTTCCGCTGTCGACTCAGACATTTAACAACGCGTGAATAATGCTTCCAGCTCTTAAACTAACTGCTCTGTATCTGATCAATAATGTCCGCACCGAGCCTCTGCTGGTCCTGCTTCCTCTGATCACCTCCATTGATCACGTCTACAAGGGTATCGGCACACAAACTAACTTTTAATTCGCTTACTAATGGTATATTTAGCCTGTGAAGCTAACTAGCTAATGGCGTCCACATCAAACCAGCCGAGCTAAGGCAGTGAGTGTGTGTTAGCCAGCCTGCTGTGGTCCAGTGGGTCGCAGGTACCGTAACGTTACTGGGCATCAAACTACCGGCTGTTGTCGTCGAATATGTGACACACATTACATCGTTAGTGGGGGAGAATGTAACGGTGTTGTGATATTATCGACTGTGTTGTTGACTGCTAGCTGAGGGAAGCTAAGTTAGCATCTACGCTACTGAAGTTAAGTTTGATGCTAGCTAGCTAACACAAACTAAGAAGTAACGTTGATGTCGGATCGTATTTAATGTGTGTTATTTAAAACCATGCGTGTGGTTAACGTTGGCCTTCTGTGTGTTATGGACGTTAGCTGGGTGTTAGCATGCTTAATGGGACGTTGGTAAGCCGATTGTGATGTGGAGTGACTGTATTGTTAACGGTAACTATCACCAGCCGTGTAACGTTACTTGTGTTGTAGTGTGGGTCAGCTGCTGGTGTTTTAAGGGATGTTTATGGCTTACAACCGGCTATTACTCTTATCATCTATCACTGCATCTAGCTAGCTGTCTCCCCGGCGTCGCCTTTTGGTGGCTAGCTCCATGCTAACGTAGTGTCTGTAGCTCCATGCTAACGTAGTGTCTGTAGCTCCATGCTAACGGAGTGTCTGTAGCTCCATGCTAATGGAGTGTCTGTAGCTCCATGCTAACGTAGTGTCTGTCTGTGGGTGGGTGGAGACGAGGCTAGCTAGTAGCTAGGTAGAGAGGTAGTACCTAGCTAGATCTACCTAGCTACTACCTACTAGCTAGTACCTAGGTCTACCTAGCTACTACCTACTAGCTAGTACCTAGATCTACCTACTAGCTAGTACCTAGATCTACCTACTAGCTAGTACCTAGATCTACCTACTAGCTAGTACCTAGGTCTACCTAGCTACTAGCTAGTAGCTAGCTAGAGAGGTATTTGATCTAGACCTGGTACAATGTGAGCTTGATGTGAAGAAAACAAATGTCACAAATAGAATAAAGCTTTCACAAATCTGAAAGTGTGTTTCAGACATTAAGCTAAATGTCTGAGTAATAGGTGCAAAGAAAGGAGGATCAGTCGCTTATGTTATGTTAAGTTATGTCTCCTTTAAGTTAACTTCAGCGTCGTTGGAGAGACAAACAATGCGAGCTATATTTTGATAACCCCGATACAATCTCGGCCTCAGCTTCCGGGTTCCCACTGCCTCTCCTGGTCCTGGTCCCCCGTGGCGTGTTGTGGTTTTACAGAGGCTAACGTTAGCTTCCGAGCTAACATGCGAAGCTTTTTAATGCATCGATTACAAATGAGATGACGCTCCTCGCGACGCAGTTGCGCATTAGGAAAACGCATTACCCTCCTGGCATAAGTGTACATGTTGTATGATGCGTTTATGGGACTGTAAACGTGATGTGTTTATGGACTAAGTTTAGAAAGGCAAGCATGCAGAAGCTTAATGTTGCTTATAATGACTGTATGAGGATCCTGCTCAACAAGCCCAGGTGCTCTGGTGCAAGTCACGTGTTTTGTGATGCACCTTACAGGTATCATTGAGGAGTCTTGTGTACAAATTAATTGGTGGCCTGAACGTCTCCCAGAACAGCTGTTATGCTGCTGGTTTACATACCAATCATCACTATGGAAACACTGTTATACAGTGGTGCTCATACGTTAATACACCCGTCTGAAGTTGACTAAAAAGAGGATTACAACAAAATCATCTTTTGGAAATTGATCTTAATGCCTTAATTTAAAAAAAATGAGGAAAAATCCAACTTCCAGCATGTGTTCATAAACTTATGAGCAGCACTGGTATACGTGTCTTTTATAGAAATGCAGTATTGTGGTTTCTTTTGTGTTTTATTTCTCTGTATATGTTTGTCTTTCTCTTTTATAATATATGTCGTGTGTCACGTCTGTGTCTTCTGAATGGACCTTGAGTCTGGCAGTAAAGTTGATAATGATGCTATGTGATTTTATCTGATCCATACGTTAACAAAGTGGTGATTTTATCTGATCTATACGTTAACAAAGTGGTGATTTTATCTGATCTATACGTTAACAAAGTGGTGATTTTATCTGATCTATACGTTAACAAAGTGGTGATTTTATCTGATCTATACGTTAACAAAGTGGTGATTTTATCTGATCTATACGTTAACAAAGTGGTGATTTTATCTGATCTATACGTTAACAAAGTGGTGATTTTATCTGATCTATACGTTAACAAAGTGGTGATTTTATCTGATCTATACGTCAACAAAGTGGTGATTTTATCTGATCCACACGTTAACAAAGTGGTGATTTTATCTGATCTATACGTTAACAAAGTGGTGATTTTATCTGATCCACACGTCAACAAAGTGGTGATTTTATCTGATCTATACGTTAACAAAGTGGTGATTTTATCTGATCTATACGTTAACAAAGTGGTGATTTTATCTGATCTATACGTTAACAAAGTGGTGATTTTATCTGATCTATACGTTAACAAAGTGGTGATTTTATCTGATCTATACGTAAACAAAGTGGTGATTTTATCTGATCTATACGTAAACAAAGTGGTGATTTTATCTGATCTATACGTAAACAAAGTGGTGATTTTATCTGATCTATACGTAAACAAAGTGGTGATTTTATCTGATCTATACGTAAACAAAGTGGTGATTTTATCTGATCTATACGTTAACAAAGTGGTGATTTTATCTGATCTATACGTTAACAAAGTGGTGATTTTATCTGATCTATACGTTAACAAAGTGGTGATTTTATCTGATCTACGCGTTAACAAAGTGGTGATTTTATCTGATCTATACGTTAACAAAGTGGTGATTTTATCTGATCTATACGTTAACAAAGTGGTGATTTTATCTGATCTATACGTTAACAAAGTGGTGATTTTATCTGATCTATACGTTAACAAAGTGGTGATTTTATCTGATCTACGCGTTAACAAAGTGGTGATTTTATCTGATCTATACGTAAACAAAGTGGTGATTTTATCTGATCTATACGTAAACAAAGTGGTGATTTTATCTGATCTATACGTAAACAAAGTGGTGATTTTATCTGATCTATACGTAAACAAAGTGGTGATTTTATCTGATCCACACGTTAACAAAGTGGTGATTTTATCTGATCTATACGTAAACAAAGTGGTGATTTTATCTGATCTATACGTTAACAAAGTGGTGATTTTATCTGATCTATACGTTAACAAAGTGGTGATTTTATCTGATCTATACGTTAACAAAGTGGTGATTTTATCTGATCTACGCGTTAACAAAGTGGTGATTTTATCTGATCTATACGTTAACAAAGTGGTGATTTTATCTGATCTATACGTTAACAAAGTGGTGATTTTATCTGATCTATACGTTAACAAAGTGGTGATTTTATCTGATCTATACGTTAACAAAGTGGTGATTTTATCTGATCTACGCGTTAACAAAGTGGTGATTTTATCTGATCTATACGTAAACAAAGTGGTGATTTTATCTGATCTATACGTTAACAAAGTGGTGATTTTATCTGATCTATACGTAAACAAAGTGGTGATTTTATCTGATCTATACGTAAACAAAGTGGTGATTTTATCTGATCTATACGTAAACAAAGTGGTACTTTATGTGTGTTCCTGTTGCACCTGACCGTCAGCCGGTGCAGTATTTAGGGTTAACACTGAGCTGCGCTGCAGGATCATTTTAACCTCCTTGACTGCTTCCCTGTGGGGAAGAAGTAGCAATACCACAGTATATCTTGATGATAGTATTTTGTATATGTGTACTTTTTTACTTAAGTAAGTTTTTGACTTCAGGACTTGTAACAGAGTACACTCAATGTACCAAAAGTTAAAGTACTCATTATGCAGAATGGTCCATTTTCAGAATCATATATATTATATTATTGGATTATAATTATTGATGCGTTAATGTGTTCATCACTTTAATCTTGGAGCTGGGAAATATGGAGATCATTTTACTGACTTTATATACTGTTGGGTATTTTAATCTATAATTTATTTATATTTATTTATTTATATATATTTTATTTATTTATTTATTTATTTATTTATTTATTTATTTATATATATATATTTTATATATATATTTTATTTATTTATTATATATTTTTTTGTTTTGTTTTTAAGAATCTTTTGGACTTATCTGCCTTTTATTTTGATAGGACAGCTAGGTGAGAACGGGGGGAGACATGCAGGAAATCATCACAGATTGGACTCAAACCCTGGACCTCTGCGTCGAGGCATAGACCTCTCAGTATATGTGCGCCCGCTCTACCCGCTGAACCAACCCGGCCACACTAATTTATATTTTGTATCAATAATCTGCAAACTCAGTAAAACTTGCAACGCATCCAGCTGCCCATTTCCTTTGTATTTCCTTTGTATTTCTGTGGTCTGTGTAAAGTATTTGGAGTATTTGTCATCTAGTAATGTTTGTTGTTTCTGCTCTGCCTCCAGGTTTCAGACTCTAGACCCCAGTCTTCCCCACTCAAGAGTGTTTCTTCATCTCGGAGACTAAATGCAACTGGACCAGGGGGCTTGTGGGCATGAAGTGGCTGGGCGAATCCAAGAACATGGTATTAAATGGCAGACGACACGGAAACAAGTTGACCGGCGAGCAACATGTGAGCCAGACTCGCTCTCAGCACTCACAGCGAGCTTCCCTGCGCCACAGCAAAAACAGAAGCCGACGATGTAGCCGCAGTGAGTTTCACATGTTTACGTTAACACATGTAACAGATGCTACATCAGTCCCAATATGACATCACGACCCACTTTCCTAAAGCTAAGTGGCGTGTATGTCTACGCCGCGTGTGTGTCTGCGGCCCAACGTCACATCACGACTTAGCGTAAACATACACGCCACTTTCCTAAAGCCAAGTGTCGTGTATGTCTGCGTCGCGTGTATGTCTGCGTCGCGTGTATGTCTGCGTCGCGTGTATGTCTGCGTCGCGTGTGCATGTCTGCGCCGCGTGTGTATGTCTACGCCGTATGTGCGTGTCCATATTGAGATGCGTGAGTCCCGTCCACTAACCAGTCTGCGTTTGGTGTTTACAGGGTTTAATGCTGCCAGTCTGGAGGCAGAGAGGCGCTATGTGCCCTCCTCAGGAATGACTGCCAAGGAGCTGTGTGAGAATGATGACCTGACCACGAGCCTCATCCTGGATCCATACCTGGGCTTTCAAACTCACAAAATGAACACCAGGTAGGGACGCACCGAGTCCACTGGTTAAGATTCTGCCGAGTCCTGAATCCACTGGTTAAGATTCTGCCGAGTCCTGAATCCACTGGTTCAGATTCTGCCGAGTCCTGAATCCACTGGTTCAGATTCTGCCGAGTCCTGAATCCACTGGTTAAGATTCTGCCGAGTCCTGAATCCACTGGTTAAGATTCTGCAGAGTCCTGAATCCACTGGTTAAGATTCTGCTGAATCGTCCTCCCGTCCTCAGTCCATGAACCCAGTAAACTCATTAATGAGGTAACCAGTGACTGTCCTTCCTTTGCCGTACCTGAAGTTGCTGCATTCTGGCTGCTGTCTGGAGATTCCTCAATCATCTCAATCATTCCCAATCTATCAGAGAAGGAGAGCGTAGGTATATGTAAGGAGATAACATAGGCACAGGCTAATTACTGATAACTAAAATGCTAGTTATCGCGGCTTCGCTCTGAGGAGAGAAGCCCGCCCCCTTGACTCAGACACGCATTCTTCTTCTGAGCTGTCAGTTGGCTTTGACTTCATAGATTACCTTCTAACAGCTGGATTCTCAGTATTAGCCTAATTTGCGATCAAAGTTCGATCAATTGCACAGCTCTACATTAAGGTGTATTTTATTTCAGATGTTTACTTTTGAAACCCCTTTTTTGTTTTGTGCCTTTTTTTTTGTGTGTGTGTGTCCCCGCAGATTTCGACCAATCAAGGGAAGACAAGAGGAGCTGAAGGAGATCATCGAGCGCTTCAAGAAACACGACAACTTGGAGAAAGCTTTCAGAGCTTTGACAACCGGAGACTGGTCCCGAAATCTTTTCCTCCACAAGACGAAAGCTCAAGAAAAGCTCTTCAAGCAACACGTAAAAAACATATTCTGAAAGATCGTCCCTGTTTTTTTTTAATTTTCATTCCAGCATCACGACCAATCAGATGACTAACTTTATGTCTTGCACAGGTATTTGTGTATCTGCGGATGTTTGCCACAGACAGCGGGTTTGAGATTCTACCATGTAATCGCTATTCATCAGAGCAAAATGGAGCTAAAATTGTGGCAACAAAGGAATGGTGAGGACATGCTGCCATCTTTTATTTCTGATTCAAACAGCACCACAAGTCAACACGCTATTTGCCCCCACCCACTAAATGCATT
Organism: Gymnocephalus cernua; assembly: GCA_023631565.1. NCBI lineage: Eukaryota > Metazoa > Chordata > Actinopteri > Perciformes > Percidae > Gymnocephalus > Gymnocephalus cernua. The sequence goes on along the minus strand of CM042426.1, from coordinate 701,228 downwards.
GAACTGTCGGTTCCACTTGTATTATATTTTCCCTCTGTCGCTCCGAAACAGACATAAAAATATCCCCCTCTCTCTGTAGTCTACCTTAAGATAGCTACTGTACATGTAGGCTACTTTAATAATGCCATGTGTTCCCTCTGGGCTCGCCAAAACACACGCAAAAGCATATTAACCGTTCGCTGCACGTGATCGCTAGTAAACATGTTACACTGCTAGTCTGTTGTTAGCTAGCGATAGCTGGCGTTAGCTAGCTAGCTTTGAGTGTGACTTCACAGCCAAGGATTCTGTATTAGGTGACATAGCTTTACTTATTATATATTTAAAGGTGTAGTGGAGGATTTTCTTTTTCCCGGGTGGATCATCAAGACTATTGGTCCTCCTGGTTGTCAATCATTTTCGTTTTTCGTTTACGTACGGCCGTCGTACGTGCTCGTCCCGAGGTAGTTTTAGCTTTCTGCGGCCTCTAGCCCGACCGCCTTCTCCCCTCTCAGCTGGTGCTGGCTCTGGCGCCCCCGCCCTGACCTCGTCTCCCTCGGCCTCTAGGCGCACCCCCCACTCCTGGATCTTGGTCGGGATGAACAGGGCACGGGCTCGTAGTCAATATCAGATCCCACAAGACTCTCTTCTTGAAAGCTCTAAACGCACCAGCAATAAACAACAACAACAACTTAGCTGCTAGACGATAGCTTGTTTGTTGGCCTGTAGCATGCTAACGTTAGCTATAGAGATGCTTGTCCTAAATAGATTTCCACTTACCGGTGGAGAGTCTGACGTAGTGGAAAAAGTGCAAATCTTCTTTTGGAAAGTCGGCTTGTAGAGCCATGCCGACAGCAACTTGTAAACAGAGCGTGCACGAGGAGAACTAGACTCGTGCACGCTCTCTCGTGCACACGTTTAATAGGCGTTCCCTCTCGGGAGCAGGTAGGGTGTTGTGCATGTGCATTTTATTCAAAAAGTGGAGAGGGCGGTTCTTTTCTAAAATTCGGGAAAATCCTCCGTTATACCTTTTTAAGTACTTTTAAAACGTTAATATATTGTTGAATTGAAATCACTTTAAATTAAAAAAAACTCTATAAAAGAGCCTTTCTTTTGATTTTTGATTTTTCAGTTTTCAAAATCCAAACGGTACCCGACCCTAGTTGCAGCTGACCGGGAACTCGAAGGCGGGTCTTCCTGCTCCAGCCTTTCGTTAGCGGTCGCCGTGCTGTGGCCGACTCGCACGTCAATCTGCTCGTTGTGCTGTCTTCGGTACGTGTCGCTAACGCCGTACGACTGAAAGTTTCCAGTCAGAACTCGCGTTTGTGAAATTTGGTTCTGCATTACGTGCACCAATACTGTGTGTTGTGCGTGCACCGGGCCGCGACCCCCGACCGCGACGGTTCGGCGTGAATACACAAACTGTTAGCCGACTGTCTGCCCTAGCCTGCACATATATAGCAGGGGTGTGACTCTTCACTGGTGTCACGGTTCGATATCCCGATGCGTCACCTATGAATAATATTATATATTGCTACACGTGGTTTTCATCAACACATTCAAGCAGTCATATATATATATATATATATATATATATATATATATATATATATATATATATATATATATATATATATATATATATATATATATATATATATATATATATATATATATATATATATATATATGAACTCCTCTTTTTATTGTATCTGCTGTTAAAATAGACAAAACAGAAAAGCAGCAACCGGAAAATCAACAAGTAACATCAGTAGGCAATAATAATAATCAGTTATGGTCTGTCACTGCATCGATGCAGAATGGTCCAGGTCCTCATCGCGATGCAGAATGGTCCAGGTCCTCATCGCGATGCAGAATGGTCCAGGTCCTCATCGCGATGCAGAATGGTCCAGGTCCACATCGCGATGCGTTTATGCAGAATGGTCCAGGTCCTCATCGCGATGCGTTTATGCAGAATGGTCCAGGTCCTCATCGCGATGCGTTTATGCAGAATGGTCCAGGTCCTCATCGCGATGCGTTTATGCAGAATGGTCCAGGTCCACATCGCGATGCGTTTATGCAGAATGGTCCAGGTCCTCATCGCGATGCGTTTATGCAGAATGGTCCAGGTCCTCATCGCGATGCGTCGATGCAGAATGGTCCAGGTCCTCATCGCGATGCGTCGATGCAGAATGGTCCAGGTCCTCATCACGATGCGTTTATGGAGAATGGTCCAGGTCATCATCGCGATGCGTTTATGCAGAATGGTCCAGGTCCACATCGCGATGCGTTTATGCAGAATGGTCCAGGTCCACATCGCGATGCGTTTATGCAGAATGGTCCAGGTCCTCATCGCGATGCGTCGATGCAGAATGGTCCAGGTCCTCATCGCGATGCGTCGATGCAGAATGGTCCAGGTCCTCATCGCGATGCGTCGATGCAGAATGGTCCAGGTCCTCATCGCGCTGCGTCGATGCAGAATGGTCCAGGTCCTCATCGCGATGCGTCGATGCAGAATGGTCCAGGTCCTCATCGCGATGCGTCGATGCAGAATGGTCCAGGTCCTCATCGCGCTGCGTCGATGCAGAATGGTCCAGGTCCTCATCGCGCTGCGTCGATGCAGAATGGTCCAGGTCCTCATCGCGCTGCGTCGATGCAGAATGGTCCAGGTCCTCATCGCGATGCGTCGATGCAGAATGGTTCAGGTCCTCATTGCGATGCGTTTATGTAGAATGGTCCAGGTCTTCATCGCGATGCATCGATGCAGAATGGTCCAGGTCCTCATCGCGATGCATCGATGCAGAATGGTCCAGGTCCTCATCGCGATGCATCGATGCAGAATGGTCCAGGTCCTCATAGCGATGCGTTTGTGCAGAATGGTCCAGGTCCACATCGCGATGCATCGATGCAGAATGGTCCAGGTCCTCATCGCGATGCAGACTGGTCCAGTTCCTCATCGCAATGCGTCAATGCAGAATGGTCCAGGTCCTCATCGCGATGCATCGATGCAGAATGGTCCAGGTCCTCATCGCGATGCAGACTGGTCCAGTTCCTCATCGCAATGCGTCAATGCAGAATGGTCCAGGTCCTCATCGCGATGCGTCGATGCAGACTGGTCCAGGTCCTCATCGCGATGCGTCGATGCAGAATGGTCCAGGTCCTCATCGCGATGCATCGATGCAGAATGGTCCAGGTCCTCATCGCGATGCGTCGATGCAGTGATTGATTTTGACACCCCGGGCTGTTCTGGATACACGGCAGCTATATGAATACGCGTAAAATTCACTTTGAACCAAGGTGATGCAGCCTACTTTGCAGTGTTCAACAAACTGTTGTCTCACCCTTGTTTTCCAGGAAAAGAAACGACAAGATCGAACACCTGGTGGGATGCATTGCTGAGCTTTCAGAGAGCGAGGAGAACATGCTGCTCCGGCACGGGGAGAATGACTTCAGCGTCATGTATTCAACCCGCAAGAACTGTGCGCAGCTCTGGCTGGGACCAGCTGCGTTCATCAATCACGGTATTAGTCGGCATAGGCTTTTTTTTTGGGGGGGGGGTGTCAAGTGACCAGGTCAGACTTCTTCAGAAGTAGTGTGTGCACTCAAATCAGATGTAGACCACTTCCATATCGCCACCATCCTAAAATAAAAGAAACGCGAGGAAAGAAACGCGAGGAAAGAAACGCGAGGAAAAGAAACGTGCGGTCACGGCAGTTTCCTGCGGCGCCGCTATGAGACGACCAGCCACGCTCGCCTCACACGAGGCGATACTAATGCTGCCATGGAGCTCGCTCCCCGGAGTTTTTCTGTTTCTTTTCACCCAGGATGAAATCCCGGGATTAGGATGGCACCAAAATCATTTTCTTTTTTTTTGTGTGTGTAAATTATAGAGTGTGGTCTAGACCTACTCTGTCTGTAAAGTGTCCTGAGATAACTCCTGTTATGATTTGATACTATAAATAAAATTGAATTGAAACGGGCCGACGGGGCAACGCGGTCGAGTCGAGCTGGTGCCACCAAACAGTTCCCGCTGGAATCTGGTATCGGCCACGTTTAAAAGGTCACGTGACCAGCCAAACAAAAAAAATCAGATCGGACCAAAACATCCGAATTAAGCATTAAACTGAACAGCTGAGTCATTGTGATGGTTATATGACTGTTTCTGGTTGAATGGTGGTAAAAAACATACTAATGTAATTGTCTTGATTCTTTTTTCAGATTGTCGACCAAACTGCAAGGTAGGCTCCTTTTATAAAGGTCTCTTAAGAAATGCTATAACACCCACTTAATGTAATAACACCCACTTAATGTCATATCACCCGCATTATGTCATATCACCCACATTATGTCATATCACCCGCATTATGTCACATCACCCGCATTGTCATATCACTCACCCGCATTATGTCATAACACCCACATTATGTCATATCACCCACATTATCTAATAACACCCACATTATGTAATAACACCCGCATTATGTCATATCACCCACATTATCTAATAACACCCACATTATGTAATAACACCCGCATTATCTAATAACACCCACATTATGTCATATCACCCACATTATGTCATATCACCCGCATTATGTCACATCACCCGCATTGTCATATCACTCACCCGCATTATGTCATAACACCCACATTATGTCATATCACCCACATTATGTCATATCACCCACATTATCTAATAACACCCACATTATGTAATAACACCCGCATTATGTCATATCACCCACATTATCTAATAACACCCACATTATGTAATAACACCCGCATTATCTAATAACACCCACATTATGTCATATCACCCACATTATGTCATATCACCCGCATTATGTCACATCACCCGCATTGTCATATCACTCACCCGCATTATGTCATAACACCCACATTATGTCATATCACCCACATTATCTAATAACACCCACATTATGTAATAACACCCGCATTATGTCATATCACCCACATTATCTAATAACACCCACATTATGTAATAACACCCGCATTATCTAATAACACCCACATTATGTCATATCACCCACATTATGTCATATCACCTGCATTATGTAATAACACCCGCTTAATGTAATAACACCCGCTTAATGTAATAACACCCGCTTAATGTAATAACACCCGCTTAATGTAATAACACCCACATTATGTCACATCACCCGCATTATGTCACATCACCCGCATTATGTAATAACACCCGCATTATGTAATAACACCCACATTGTGTCATATCACCCGCATTATGTAAAATCACCCGCATTATGTAAAATCACCCGCATTATGTAAAATCACCCGCATTATGTCATATCACCCGCATTATGTCATAACACCCGCATTATGTAATAACACCCACATTATGTCATAACACCCGCATTATGTAATAACACCCACATTATGTAATAACACCCGCTTAATGTAATAACACCCACATTATGTCATATCACCCACATTATGTAATAACTCCCGCTTAATGTAATAACACCCGCTTAATGTAATAACACCCACATTATGTCATATCACCCACATTATGTAAAATCACCCGCATTATGTCATAACACCCGCATTATGTCATAACACCCGCATTATGTCATAACACCCACATTATGTAATAACACCCGCTTAATGTAATAACACCCACATTATGTCATATCACCCACATTATGTAATAACTCCCGCTTAATGTAATAACACCCGCTTAATGTAATAACACCCACATTATGTCATATCACCCGCTTAATGTAATAACACCCACATTATGTCATATCACCCGCTTAATGTAATAACACCCACATTATGTAATAACACCCGCATTATGTAATAACACCCGCTTAATGTAATAACACCCACATTATGTCATATCACCCACATTATGTAATAACACCCGCATTATGCCATAACACCCGCATTATGTCATATCACCCGCATTATGTCATAACACCCGCATTATGTCATATCACCCGCATTATGTCATATCACCCGCATTATGTCATATCACCCGCATTATGTAATAACACCCGCATTATGTAATAACACCCGCATTATGTAATAACACCCACATTATGTCATATCACCCACATTATGTAATAACACCCGCATTATGCCATAACACCCGCATTATGTCATATCACCCGCATTATGTCATATCACCCGCATTATGTCATATCACCCGCATTATGTAATAACACCCGCATTATGTCATATCACCCGCATTATGTCATATCACCCGCATTATGTCATATCACCCGCATTATGTCATAACACCCGCATTATGCCATAACACCCGCATTATGCCATATCACCCGCATTATGTCACATCACCCGCATTATGTCACATCACCCGCATTATGTCACATCACCCGCATTATGTAATAACACCCGCATTATGTAATAACACCCATGTTATGTAATAACACCCGCATTATGTAATAACATGTGAAACCTCTTGTTCTGTGTGTAGTTTGTGTCGACAGGACGGGACACCGCCTGTGTGAAGGTTTTGAGGGACACTGAACCAGGAGAGGAAATCTCGTGTTACTACGGAGACGGGTTTTTTGGGGAAAACAATGAATTTTGTGAATGCTATACATGTGAACGGTGGGTGTGACAACAAATGACAATGCTGTCTGTGCAGTATCAGTTTATATATGTGCAATTAATTTAGACTACAGGGTCAAAGTTCAGTTAAAGGTGCAGTAGGTAGTACTTCTAAAACTACCTTTCTGTCATATCTGTTTTATAACTAATTGTTCTCAAACTGTGTGGTCCAGTCAGAGAGACCCTAAACGATCGGGGGCTTTTACATGTTGCTGGAGCCCCAGAAGCCGAGTCCTCGCTCGGCCAAAAAATGTGGACAAAATGCGCAGGAGGCGTTGAGAAATTGCAGACCTTTCAAGTAGATGCTGCCAAATATGCAAAACGTCCTGATATGTTTGCTGCAGGAGCTTCTTCAGCACCCAAGGCGGATAAAGATGGTGGTGGTGGGCACAGTGAGGAGAGGGAGAGGGTGAGTGGAGGTAGAGGGAGAGGAGAGAGGGAGGTGGAGGGAGAAGAGGAGAGGGAGGTGGAGGGAGAGGGAGTGGGGAGAGGGAGAGTGGAGGGAGAAGAGGAGAGGGAGGGAGAGGGAGAGGTGAAGGGAGAGTGGAGAGAGGGAGAGTGGAGGGAGGGAGAGGGAGAGGGAGAGTGGAGGGAGAGGGAGAGTGAGAGTGGAGGGAGAGGAGAGAGGGAGAGGAGAGGGAGAAGAGGAGAGGGAGGTGGAGGGAGAGGGAGAGGTGAAGGGAGAGTGGAGAGGGAGTGAAGGGAGAGTGGAGGGAGAGAGAGGTAGAGGGAGAGGGAGAGAGAGGGAGAGTGAAGGGAGAGGGAGAGGTAGAGGGAGAGGTGAAGGGAGAGTGGAGGGAGATGGAGAGTGAAGGGAGAGGGAGAGGTGGAGGGAGAGTAGAGAGGGAGGGAGAGTGTAGGGAGAGGGGGAGTGAAGGGAGAGTGGAGGGAGAGAGAGGTGGAGGGAGAGGGAGAGGGAGGGAGAGGGGGAGTGAAGGGAGAGTGGAGGGAGAGGGGGAGGAGAGTGAGAGTAGAACTTGTGGTAACTTGCCGTGCCAAATGTGCTAAAATGTCCCCCACCAGCCCTGGTTGAGCCAATACACGAACATATGAAGTTAATACAGCATTATTATTATTATTATTATTATTATTATTATTATTATTACTGCAGTTCCTTCACTCATCTCTTCAGTGATGTTTCATCAGATAATCATTCATGTTGTTGTTGTGCAGACGCGGCACTGGTGCTTTCAAATCCAAAGCTGGCCTGCCGGTGGAAGTGCCGGTGATCAACAGCAAGTACGGGTTGCGGGAGACGGACAAGCGGCTCAACAGGCTGAAGAAGCTGGGGGAGGGAAACAGGAGCTCAGACAGTCACTCTGTAGGCTCCCACACCGACGTGGACTCTCAGGAAATGCCAAAAACACATCAATGTAAGAGTCCCCTAAATATCAGCGTGTATATAAACGCACTGTTGGTACATTTACGACGTGGTTTCAGATCCCAGAACTCAGAAACTGGGCCAGAGAAGACAACCTGGCAGTGAAGGTAAAGGTAGCGTTACACACACGTACCGATTCAATGACGAAATGCAGAAGTCTAAAGACCCCGACCCACCGACCGGATAGTCTAAAGGCCACGACCCACCGACCCGATAATCTAAAGACCCCGACCCACCGACCGGATAGTCTAAAGGCCCCGACCCACCGACCGGATAGTCTAAAGGCCCCGACCCACCGACCAGATAATCTAAAGACCCCGACCCACCGACCGGATAGTCTAAAGGCCCTGACCCACCGACCGGATAGTCTAAAGGCCCCGACCCACCGACCAGATAATCTAAAGACCCCGACCCACCGACCGGATAGTCTAAAGACCCCGACCCACCGACCGGATAATCTAAAGACCCCGACCCACCGACCGGATAGTCTAAAGACCCCGACCCACCGACCGGATAGTCTAAAGGCCACGACCCACCGACCCGATAATCTAAAGACCCCGACCCACCGACCGGATAGTCTAAAGGCCCCGACCCACCGACCGGATAGTCTAAAGGCCCCGACCCACCGACCAGATAATCTAAAGACCCCGACCCACCGACCGGATAGTCTAAAGGCCCTGACCCACCGACCGGATAGTCTAAAGGCCCCGACCCACCGACCAGATAATCTAAAGACCCCGACCCACCGACCGGATAGTCTAAAGACCCCGACCCACCGACCGGATAATCTAAAGACCCCGACCCACCGACCGGATAGTCTAAAGACCCCGACCCACCGACCGGATAATCTAAAGACCCCGACCCACCGACCGGATAATCTAAAGACCCCGACCCACCGACCGGATAGTCTAAAGACCCCGACCCACCGACCGGATAGTCTAAAGGCCCCGACCCACCGACCGGATAATCTAAAGACCCCGACCCACCGACCGGATAGTCTAAAGACCCCGACCCACCGACCCGATAACCGCCTGACAGTCTGGCGAGGTCGGTGACTCGAGTCTTGACGTTTTTGTCACTTTTTGACGTTTTTGCCACTTTTTTGACGTTTTTGTCACTTTTTGACGTTTTTGTCACTTTTTTTGACATTTTTGAGGGTTTTGTCACTTTTTGGGGGGAATCACTTTTTTCGGTTTTCATCAAACTGCAGTTTTTGCAAGTTCCCGCAATTTCATCGCATAAAATGGCATAAATATCACGCATATTCCATCGCATTTTTTACGAAAACGTGCCGCATAATCAAGGATTTTTGCCCTCAACAATCACAAAAAAACTGTGTTTTTCTGGAGGGACTGAATATTGTTAATATTGAGGGGACTAAATAAAAAAAAATGTTATTTGATTTGGTAAATATCACCCGGCCAACGGTGTATTTGGGTTTCTGAAGATGATATAAATACGTAACGTGCAACGTTGTGATCTTTTTTCCCAGCAGCTGCCAGAAAAAGAACATCATCATCTGGCCTGAAGTATAAAAACAGGACTCAATCCAGACAGACTTTGTCAAGAGCCCTTACTACCTCATGTTCAAAACAAGGTCGTGTAAACAGTAACAGGGTACCAAAGAGACTAAAATCCCAATCCAAGCCTTCACTAAGTAAAGTCCAGTTGCGGAGTCGCAGGCGGGGTGCGGAGCCCAAGGCGTCGGCCAAAGGAGAGACTTGCCAGCTGGGCCTCAGGGACTCGAAGGTGTCGCTTTGTAAAGGTGTCACCGTGAAGAAGGAGAAGGACGGACAGGAGCTGGTGCAGCAGACGTTAGGCCAGCGGGGCTGCCTCACCCGGCACGCTGCCAAGGAAAACGGCAATCTACCGCACGTGCAAGGCAGCGAGGGCAGCCAGTGTTCGACGTACAGAACTCGCAGGTCCACCAGGACCCTTGTAAAAGCCCAGGAAACGGCAGCTGGCGTTAAGCTGGAGCCCAGCGCCATGGACGGCTTGAGCCCAGTCCCCGGCGGAGTGGTCATTAAAACGGAGCCCGCCGACATGGAGGAGTACCTGCGCCACGGTGTAGGGCTGGAGCAGCCGGCTTTGGACCCTGGCTATGCCAGAAGAGGCTCGTGCACCAGGCGGAAACGTCTGGCGCGGCTCAGGACCGAGCGGACGATCAAGTGCGAGGACTCGTACGGCGAGCCCTTCATGCCGGTGGCCGCCGGCCACGCCGCTAACTTCTCAGACTGCGGCAACGTGCTGCTGAGCTTCTCCGACCGGCACAGGGACTACAACGGGGTCGCCAACGGCAGCAAGTCCCTCCGCAGGGACAAGGGTAAGAGCGGCTGCCGGTCGCAGGACAAAAGTAAGAAGAAGCGTCAGATCACGCGATACGACGCTCAGCTGATCCTGGAGAACAGCACGGGCATCCCCAAACTGACGCTCCGCCGGCGGAGGGACAGCAGCAGTAGCAAGACCAACGACGCCGGCGACCCCGTCGGCTCCTCCAACCTTTCTGCCTCCGCGGTCAACTCGGCCTCTTCCAGCAAAATCAGCATCAAGTTCAGCAAGGACCACGACAAGGACAAAAGCGGCTCGTACATCGCCAAGCTGAACAACGGCTTCGCCCCCGTGGTCCACGGCAACGCCACCAAGCTGAAGATCCAGCTGAAGAGGGAGGACGACGCGCGGAGGATATCGCAGACCAAGGCGGACCAGGTGTCCTACAACGGGGACACGGGCCAGGGTCTGGAGGCCCGGCACGCCGGACATCGGACCCAAAAGGTCCTGGCGGAGCCGTCGTCCGACGAGGAGGACGAAGACGGCGACGACGAGGAAGAGGAGGACGACGAGGACGACGACGACGACGACTACTTCGACAACGAGTTCGAAGACGATTTCATTCCGCTTCCTCCGGCGAAGCGCCTCCGACTCATCGTGGGCAAAGACTCGATAGACATCGATATCTCCTCCAGGAGGAGAGAGGATCAGTCTCTGAGGCTCAATGCATAAGCTGTGGAGCTCGCCACTCCCAACTGTCCCCCTGTAAATAAAGACCACTCGCTAATCAACTGTTGTGTTGATGTAAAAGAAGTACAGTAATTTAAAAACAAACAAAAAAAATTGCTGAAAAGTGAAAGAATCTGAATGGATGTTTATTATTATTTTTTTTATTTTTTTTTTATTTTTTATTTTTTTTAAAAGGTGCTGTTGACCTAAAACAAAATCTCTTGTTATTCACATTTGTTCATCATTAAGTTCCTAATTTAATTGGAGTTCTTTTTTTTCTTTTTTTTTATAAAAACAAAATTATAGTAAATTGCATTAATTGAGCAGAAGTTTGCTCACCGAGTCCCGGGCGTTTAGGGCGTTTTCACACCTGCAGTTTGTTAGTTTGTTTGTTTGTTTGCTCTGGACCCAATCAGATGCAAGAACGTCCACGCCGCTGATTGGTCAGATGTGTCTGGTGGGGGCGGGAGCAAGAAAGTAAACAGGAAGAAGGACTAGTGCATATTTCTCTCATCAACGTGGTCAAACCAGCTCGTTTCACTTAAAGGTCCCCTGCCACACACGTGTGTGTGTGTGTGTGTGAGAGACTGAGTGTGTGTGTGTGTGTGTGTGTGTGAGTGAGACAGTGTGTGAGAGAGAGAGAGAGAGAGAGACTGTGTGTGTGTGTGTGAGAGACTGTGTGTGTGTGTGAGAGACTGTGTGTGTGTGTGTGTGAGAGACTGTGTGTGTGTGTGTGAGAGACTGTGTGTGTGAGAGAGAGACTGTGTGTGTGTGTGTGTGTGTGTGTGTGTGTGAGAGAGAGACTGTGTGTGTGTGTGTGTGTGTGTGTGTGTGAGAGAGAGACTGTGTGTGTGTGTGTGTGTGTGAGAGAGAGACTGTGTGTGTGTGTGTGAGTGTGTGTGTGTGTCCGTGTCCGTGGTAGACCTTCAGACATCACCACGAGGTCATGACATCACGTGTGGCGGGGCGCCTTTTAAAATGATTTTCAGACGTTGTTTTGCGGGGGACGTTACTGCGTCTGCTCTGCTCGCCAAGACTTCGCTCTGCTGCGTCCCGCCGTCCGTCTCCGACTTCAGCGGCGGCTGGTTTGACCACGGAGACGCCGCGGTGAAGCGATGGCGAGCTCGACCTCCGCAGTCTGTTTCTGTGACGGAAACATCGCGAGCAGAATGCAAAGCTCACCTGACTACGGGCGCCATTTAGCTCAGACTTGTGGCGTACGCACACAGTTAGGGGGGGGGGGGGTGCAGTTCGCGGTCGGATCACGTTCTCGCCACCCGGTTAGGTCGAAAGCGCACCGATCCGGCTTCAAAAGTAGCGCCGACCGCCGGCCAGATGCTGGTAAAATATGCAAGTGGCTGGTAGATTTGCATAACTCGACAGCCTAAAAAAACACAACGGCAGTCTATGGCGTGGCTGGTTCACTAGCCATTTGGCTGGTGGGCGAAAAAGCTTGAACCCTGGTACCGAGACACCCCCCCCCCCCCCCCCCCATCCCTCTTCAAGGAGGTCCCGGTACGCTCGTCTGGTCCGCTTTTGGTGCAGCTGTGATTGCCTTTATCTTTATTATTAGATCCCCATTAGCTGATGCAACAAATGCACGCTGCTCTTCCTGGGGGTCCACACACAACATTAATAAACAAATATAAAATACACACATACATACACACACACACACATATACCTCTACATACACATACAATATACTCTATCTACCAATATAAGTTAACATAAAAAACTCATAATATTTTGAATTTCAGCATTCACATCTGCACCAAAACGGGGGGGGGGAAACGAGCTCTAGCAGGTGTGAAAGCGCCCTGAATCTGCAGACTCGGCTGAATGTAACCTGCAGGAATTTGCCAAGTCGTCGTCGTCGTCGTCGTCTTTTATAGTTTCTGAATAATTTGACCGGATCCTGAAGTGGGAAAAACAAGATTTTTGTTTCATGTTCAACTCCTCCTTTTGGGTGAATGCACTTGTTTATATTCATAATGGACGTGGATATTGTAGAAAGTGTACAGTACGGTGACTATCTCCTCTGTCTCATAGGCAGGTTTTAATTCATTCTTTTTGATTTGTGTCTCATAGTTTTGTAACTTTTGTGTGGCGAACCGTGCTGAGCGTACAGTGCGGCGTGGTTGGTCCAGAGGCATTTACACGACCGGTCGCTTAATTTGGATCCAGGTGCCATGTTCTCATTATCCCCGGTAGTGTCCCTGGAAGAGAGAAGAAAAACCACTTGAATATCAGTAATTTATTAACCATCAACATTATTTACTGTGTAAGTTAATGTCTGTAGAGTTCAATCATGCAAATCCGTGCGATCATGTTATTCACCGCGAGAGAGAGAGTTGTCGATTCACACAGTTTTTATACATGTTGTGTATTTAACATGCACCAAACGTGCATGTGCTGCAGACCACGGACGCGGTTAATCTCGCATGAAACGTTCGCAGAAACGATACGCGTGTGGAACGTCTGCCTGTGTTTAGTTGGCCTGCAGCTGTCACCAGGTGGCGTCGGACTGGGCGGGGGGGTGAAAGAGGGGACCAGTGAGTGGCCAGGACCCTCAGGTGAGGAGGACCTTTTTCACGGCAGGCATTTTGACTTGTCATACAGTCCCTCCAGAAAAATGTGATTATGTGATCGCAGAATTCAACGCATAATCAGCCAAAGTCTGCATATTTATGCGGGGGGGGGGGGGGGGCGCATTTTTTCAAATGCGCCGCACTTTTGCCGTATAAATTGCCGATTTCTGCGCAAAATATGCAGGGCTTGCATGATTTCATAATCCCCGCATTTTAGTTGCAAAAAAGTCACATATATCTCAGCAGGAAGTTGAAAAATGTTGTGTTTACTTCACACAAGAGCAGCCATTTTCCCCTGTTGCCATGGGAACATTATGAAGTGACGTCATCTCACCATGCTGAGAACACAGTGTTGGGGGGGAATCACTTTGTTTTCTCTTTTTCATCAAACCGCAATTTTTGCAAGTTCCCGCATTTTCATCGCATAAAATTGCATAAATATCCCGCATATTCCATCACATTTTTTAAGAAAACGTGCCGCATAATCAAGGATTTTTGTCCGCAACAATCACAAAAAAACTCTTTCTGGAGGGACTGGTCATAGTAGGAAAAGCACAGCTGAAAGTGACAACCTTAACGATGGCTCAATGCCATCAAGTGTCCCAGTAAGATATGTCAGTGAGTCAGCATGCTCAACACCAGGGTCTCTCCTAAGTGGAACGCAGCCATCACCGTCATTAATGGTTTTGAACACACCTGTGCTGTTCCTACTATGACATGTCAACATGTCTGCTGTGAAAAAGGTCAATAAGATGCTAGATTAGATGGAATGAATATCTGTGGATGCAGGGAGGGGGTCTTTCTCCAGGACCCAGAACACAGGTTGTCACACATTCATGACAACGATCTCGCGGAGTTGCACAATGTTTTCCGACTCCACGGCTCTTGTAAATAAATTAAAAAGCTGCAGAGGTCCAAGAAATAAAAGCACACAAGGTTTTTCTAATCGGAGCTCAGTTGAGAATAACTGGACGAGTCGTTTGTCTTTGGAGCTGCCGTACATAATGGAAACATGGCACACTGCAAACATGTAAAACCAAATCCATACATACAGGCTACCTATACGCTTTTTAGATCTGTAATTCTGAAGAGTAATGTACAGAAAGACTGCCTCGTGTCCCTTTATTTTTCTCAAAGTCCAGTCTCACTTTTTATTTACCTAATCAGATGTTTGAACGTTAACCATCAACACTAGAGTTTTGGGGAGGAAAAATGACATGATCTGAAATGTTCTTATAGCGTAGAATCATGTATTCTTTTCTCTATGGTGCTACTTTTATTTCCTTACCATCTTGTTTGAGTTTCTGTCCTGTGTAACTAGATGGTAGATGGCAGCATTAACTTCAACAGGCCCAAAAATTCTGTAGAAAAACACATTTTTACATCAGTAATACACATTTTATGAGTTGTGTCTGTAGCCTAATTAAATGGTGTTTTTTTTAAAGTAATAATCTCGAAGATTTTCATTGAAATAAAAATGTCTGGTAGTTCACTGTCTTATCACGATGATGACTGAGCCCGCTGCAGTCTGGTGGTCTCTCTGCACGAGAGGGGCGGGACCAACGGGCGTAGCTCAGAGGACTGCACGCCATTGGATAGTCCTCCGACCAATCAGAGCAGAGATCCGGGTGACGTAGCGGCGACGGCGGCATCAACGGGTCGCTGCGCTTCGGTGGCCGCCATGTTGAATGTAAACAAGAAGCTGCTTGGTCGCTTCTCTATCGTCATCATAAACCAGCCAATAGCGCGCCAGGTGGATAAGCCAGTCTGTGATTGGTTCCTGCAGATTTGTACCAGAAGCAGGAGAGATAAACGTACAGGTTTCCAGTCTGAGCTGCTGGGAGACATCACATCACCAGCAGATCAGACTGGTTCACCTAATCTAAGCCCACTGATGAAATCCCTCTTATGTTATTAATTATGTTATTAATTATGTTATTAATTGTCAGTATCATGAGCTGTGGCGTCTGTGGCGACAGGCGATCCTAAAACACACCTGCAATTATTGCTTTTTTCGCCATAGGTGGCACCAATCTTCGAGATTGTAACTTTAATTTTTATTTCATTTTCAAGAGCTCATATGTTTTTATTTAGTTTGCAGGAACGTGTAGTCGTCTCTCCACCAGCGGCAGGCGCCTTGACGAACATCTTCTCGACACATTTAGACCAAATTTGTAACTAACCAATCAAAGGGTAACGTTGTTTTTTTTTTCAACCTGGACCCTATCTTCCTCTGTTCTTGGGTTTAAGGCCTCCTGCACACCGGCTGCGTGGCGTGAGCGTGGCGTGTCAACTGCGTGGCGTTTTCTATGTCTTTGCACACCAGAAACGTGTCCGACGCGGCGCTGCTGCTGCTGCTCGTCTTGTCTGGACACGTGGATGTTTCCTGTTGATAAAATGACCTCCAGCAGTAGAAATACTTCATGTTACACGTAAATATATTCTGATCTGATTACAGCAAAGACGTCGGCAGTACTGACGGTGAAATATTCTCCAGAATATTTGGTTCTGTATTGACAGGTGACACATTTGAAAATCTATTATTTTACATTTATATTATATCTGCATTTATGTCAAAACCTCGAGACTTTCAAACATCAACATGTCATTTATTAAATGTATTTGTGTCTAAATGACATATAAACATCTTTTCTGTTATATTTTGTCTGGAAACTCTTCCAGCACGCTGGCGTGTGGCGTGAAAAATAGGCGTTGGTTCTATTTCTAGCAGGCACGCGTTTCCTGAGACGTAGGCAGCGTGCACGCTCTAACCTGTTACCATGAGCTGGAATAAAAACAGACGCGCCACGCAGCCGACACGCTCACGCCACGCAGCCAGTGTGCAGGAGGCCTAAGTGACTGATGGGAACAACAATCTGTGACGTTGGTCCAGTATTAAGAGAGATCGCTGCAGTCGGCAGCGGAGAAACAAGCTGTAATGTAACATTAATGGGCAATTGTGCAGCTTCAATTTACGTCCATCGCTGACGGACTCGGATTAATATTCTGAGTGTCTGACAACATTATGGAAATTATTTCTAAGGAGGTCAACCTGTTAAAGAGTAAGATCCTTTTTTAAAAACATTGCAAAATTGTGTTCATTTATAAACCCACCAGACTCCATGTAAATAATCAGTCATTTTATCATCTTAAAATACAATTCATTCAAAGTCGTCAGACACAAAATCAAACGATGAAAAGGCGTTTTGGATCGTCTTTCCACTTTTCCAACCATCACAACTCTAGTTTTGGTTGAAATAAACACAGTTTACCGATATACATGTGAGAATATGTTGGCTCTATACACGCTAAAAGTAGTGATTATTTACATGGAGTCTGGCTCTATACATGCTAAAAGTAGTGATTATTTACATGGAGTCTGGCTCTATACACGCTAAAAGTAGTGATTATTTACATGGAGTCTGGCTCTATACACGCTAAAAGTAGTGATTATTTACATGGAGTCTGGCTCTATACACGCTAAAAGTAGTGATTATTTACATGGAGTCTGGCTCTATACACGCTAAAAGTAGTGATTATTTACATGGAGTCTGGCTCTATACACGCTAAAAGTAGTGATTATTTACATGGAGTCTGGCTCTATACACGCTAAAAGTAGTGATTATTTACATGGAGTCTGGCTCTATACACGCTAAAAGTAGTGATTATTTACATGGAGTCTGGCTCTATACACACTAAAAGTCCTGATTATTTACATGGAGTCTGGCTCTATACACGCTAAAAGTAGTGATTATTTACATGGAGTCTGGCTCTATACACGCTAAAAGTAGTGATTATTTACATGGAGTCTGGCTCTATACACACTAAAAGTCCTGATTATTTACATGGAGTCTGGCTCTATACACGCTAAAAGTAGTGATTATTTACATGGAGTCTGGTTCTATACACGCTAAAAGTCCTGATTATTTACATGGAGTCTGGCTCTATACACGCTAAAAGTCCTGATTATTTACATGGAGTCTGGCTCTATACACGCTAAAAGTAGTGATTATTTACATGGAGTCTGACTCTATACACACTAAAAGTCCTGATTATTTACATGGAGTCTGGCTCTATACACACTAAAAGTCCTGATTATTTACATGGAGTCTGGCTCTATACACGCTAAAAGTAGTGATTATTTACATGGAGTCTGGTTCTATACACGCTAAAAGTCCTGATTATTTACATGGAGTCTGGCTCTATACACGCTAAAAGTCCTGATTATTTACATGGAGTCTGGCTCTATACACGCTAAAAGTAGTGATTATTTACATGGAGTCTGGTGTAGTTTGGTGATGGTGATTTCGGGGCTGTTTCATGTTAAACTAAAAGGATCTTCCTCTTTAACTAAAAGGTCTATCTCTGTAGGGATCCATCCCATAATGTTGTCAGACTCTTAGAATAATAATCTGAGTCTGTCAGCAGCAACAACAGAACTTTTAGTGGACAATATTGACGATGCACGTTTGATAAAAAGGTTGGAAATAACCAAAGTTACCCTTTTGGGAGTGACGATGCTAAGCCATCTGCTCCCCCCTGGAAATACTGAAACACTTCAACACAAGTCCACCGTCAGTCCTTCTGTGTATTCTTTTATTCATGTTGTGGGGAGTTCATTAATGAACTGTCCAATAGATCAAGGGATCAACTGAGACTGAATGTTAACCCACTTCTCCTTGTGTTAATATGTACTGTTCATATCACCAGCAGCTAATCATAGTCCTGAACCTGGCTCGGTCTGTCCTCCCCCCCCCCCCCCCTCAACCCGTTCTCACTCCGAACTCGTAACATACGGACGTTTGGCCGGCTCATATTCTGCTCACTTTCTGGTTCATAATTGTGTTTAGAGGTTGTACCAGAATAGGTTTATGTGGTTTGATTTTCAGAAAACGTCATATTTTTGTTGTACTGCACATTGCTGCAGCTCCTCTTTTCACCCTGTGCGTTGAGCTCTCTGTTTTAGCTACATAGTGAGACATCTCACTTCTATACCATCTTTGTAGTGAGTCCCACATGCTCAGTAGCTCGGTAAGATCACATCAGCTAGCTGTTTGTTTCTCTAACTTCAAGTCAGGATCAGCAGGGAGACTTCTTCTAAACAGGGAACACTTCCACCTTAGCGTGGAATACCTGCAGAACAGGGACAGGAAGTAGTTCTTCTGGAGATTATGGTGAACTAGTGTGTGTTGTAGCAGTGTTTTGCCATTGAGAACGAGCTAGCATGCTACGGTTAGCCACCTCGTCTCGGCTACTGACGTAGAAAGCCGTGCAGATGTTGACCAGCTCACCCAGAGACTGAAGGCAGGAATCATTCAGAAACCGTATCTCACTCAGAACAACATGGATGGTTATTATCTAAGTGTGTATGTGTGTGTGGAAGCACCAGAGACACAAAATAACACCCCAAATCCCAGAAAAGGAGATGTTTTTCATAATATGGGCACTTTAACATAACATTAACGCCAGTAGTCCCGACCAAGCGCGTTTAGATAAAGTGCGTTATATAAAGCTAAAGGAGAATTTTAGCGTCAATAACGACGACAAAGTCACCTGACCAAGCGTCCGTATGTCACCAGGTGGGAGTGAGAACCTGTTGGACCCCTTCGTCGGACGTCTCCATCCTCCGCTGTAACCTGTCCAGGTGTCTGTGTGGTCTTTGTCCAATAGACAGCTGCTGTCAAGATTCCCAATTGATTCAAAAAGTTAAAAAAAACAAAATAATAGAAAAGATAAGAAAAACAAAATGTGAATAGTTTGCGGACATGTTAGCGTGTTGAAGCGTAAAGAGAATTAAACATGGACGGTGCATATATTGTCCGATTATGTAAATCATGTGAACACATCTTGTACTTATTTAACAGTTTTTGAATACTTGAAAACTATATAAAGTTTCTTTGTGACTCTTGTTTTTCCTGAGCCTGTATTGAGGTCAGCTACAGATGCTGACGTCAAAGTTTGGTTTTTGAAATATCGTCTTCATTAGAGTCCTTCACAGATATGGTTAGTTTTATTCTATATATCTCATTTAGAAAAACAACAGAAGCACCAATGTATTCGTACATCTCTCATAGACGCTAAAAGTAGTGATTATTTACATGGAGTCTGGCTCTATACACGCTAAAAGTCCTGATTATTTACATGGAGTCTGGCTCTATACACACTAAAAGTAGTGATTATTTACATGGAGTCTGGCTCTATACACGCTAAAAGTCCTGATTATTTACATGGAGTCTGGCTCTATACACACTAAAAGTAGTGATTATTTACATGGAGTCTGGCTCTATACAAACTAAAAGTAGTGATTATTTACATGGAGTCTGGCTCTATACACGCTAAAAGTCCTGATTATTTACATGGAGTCTGGCTCTATACACACTAAAAGTAGTGATTATTTACATGGAGTCTGGCTCTATACACGCTAAAAGTCCTGATTATTTACATGGAGTCTGGCTCTATACACACTAAAAGTAGTGATTATTTACATGGAGTCTGGCTCTATACATGCTAAAAGTCCTGATTATTTACATGGAGTCTGGCTCTATACACGCTAAAAGTAGTGATTATTTACATGGAGTCTGGCTCTATACACGCTAAAAGTCCTGATTATTTACATGGAGTCTGGCTCTATACACGCTAAAAGTAGTGATTATTTACATGGAGTCTGGCTCTATACACGCTAAAAGTCCTGATTATTTACATGGAGTCTGGCTCTATACACGCTAAAAGTAGTGATTATTTACATGGAGTCTGGCTCTATACACGCTAAAAGTAGTGATTATTTACATGGAGTCCGTCTCTATACACGCTAAAAGTAGTGATTATTTACATGGAGTCTGGCTCTATACACGCTAAAAGTCCTGATTATTTACATGGAGTCTGGCTCTATACACGCTAAAAGTAGTGATTATTTACATGGAGTCTGGCTCTATACACGCTAAAAGTCCTGATTATTTACATGGAGTCTGGCTCTATACACGCTAAAAGTCCTGATTATTTACATGGAGTCTGGCTCTATACACGCTAAAAGTAGTGATTATTTACATGGAGTCTGGCTCTATACACGCTAAAAGTAGTGATTATTTACATGGAGTCTGGTGTAGTCTGGTGATGGTGATTTCGGGGCTGTTTCATGTTAAACTAAAAGGATCTTCCTCTTTAACTAAAAGGTCTATCTCTGTAGGGATCCATCCCATAATGTTGTCAGACTCTTAGAATAATAATCTGAGTCTGTCAGCAGCAACAACAGAACTTTTAGTGGACAATATTGACGATGCACGTTTGATAAAAAGGTTGGAAATAACCAAAGTTACCCTTTTGGGAGTGACGATGCTAAGCCATCTGCTCCCCCCTGGAAATACTGAAACACTTCAACACAAGTCCACCGTCAGTCCTTCTGTGTATTCTTTTATTCATGTTGTGGGGAGTTCATTAATGAACTGTCCAATAGATCAAGGGATCAACTGAGACTGAATGTTAACCCACTTCTCCTTGTGTTAATATGTACTGTTCATATCACCAGCAGCTAATCATAGTCCTGAACCTGGCTCGGTCTGTCCTCCCCCCCCCCCTCAACCCGTTCTCACTCCGAACTCGTAACATACGGACGTTTGGCCGGCGGCTGGCAGCGTCTGAAGAGACGAAGAAATCTCCCTTCAGCGTGTTAGTAGAACGCAGCGAGGAGAGCAGCAGCTACACGGCTCATATTCTGCTCACTTTCAGGTTACTAATTGTATTTAGAGGTTGTACCAGAATAGGTTTATGTGGTTTGATTTTCAGAAAACGTCATATATTTGTTGTACTGCACATTGCTGCAGCTCCTCTTTTCACCCTGTGCGTTGAGCTCTCTGTTTTAGCTACATAGTGAGACATCTCACCTCTGTACCATCTTTGTAGTGAGTCCCACATGCTCAGTAGCTCGGTAAGATCACATCAGCTAGCTGTTTGTTTCTCTAACTTCAAGGCAGGATCAGCAGGGAGACTTCTTCTAAACAGGGAACACTTCCACCTTAGCGTGGAATACCTGCAGAACAGGGACAGGAAGTAGTTCTTCTGGAGATTATGGTGAACTAGTGTGTGTTGTAGCAGTGTTTTGCCATTGAGAACAAGCTAGCATGCTAGCGCTAGCATGCTACGGTTAGCCACCTGGTCTCGGCTACTGACGTAGAAAGTCCTGCAGATTTTGACCAGCTCACCCAGAGACTGAAGGCAGGAATCATTCAGAAACCGTATCTCACTCAGAACAACATGGATGGATTTTATCTAAGTGTGTATGTGTGTGGAAGCACCAGAGACACAAAATAACACCCCAGATCACAGAAAAGGAGATGTTTTTCATAATATGGACACTTTAACATAACATTAACGCCAGTAGTCCCGACCAAGCGCGTTTAGATAAAGTGCGTTATATGAAGCTAAAGGAGAATTTTAGCGTCAATAACGACGACAAAGTCACCTGACCAAGCGTCCGTATGTCACCAGGTGGGAGTGAGAACCTGTTGGACCCCTTCGTCGGACGTCTCCATCCTCCGCTGTAACCTGTCCAGGTGTCTGTGTGGTCTTTGTCCAATAGACAGCTGCTGTCAAGATTCCCAATTGATTCAAAAAGTTAAAAAAAACAAAATAATAGAAAAGATAAGAAAAACAAAATGTGAATAGTTTGCGGACATGTTAGCGTGTTGAAGCGTAAAGAGAATTAAACATGGACGGTGCATATATTGTCCGATTATGTAAATCATGTGAACACATCTTGTACTTATTTAACAGTTTTTGAATACTTGAAAACTATATAAAGTTTCTTTGTGACTCTTGTTTTTCCTGAGCCTGTATTGAGGTCAGCTACAGATGCTGACGTCAAAGTTTGGTTTTTGAAATATCGTCTTCATTAGAGTCCTTCACGGATATGGTTAGTTTTATTCTATATATCTCATTTAGAAAAACAACAGAAGCACCAATGTATTCGTACATCTCTCTCATAGACGCTAAAAGTAGTGATTATTTACATGGAGTCTGGCTCTATACACGCTAAAAGTAGTGATTATTTACATGGAGTCTGGCTCTATACACGCTAAAAGTCCTGATTATTTACATGGAGTCTGGCTCTATACACGCTAAAAGTCCTGATTATTTACATGGAGTCTGGCTCTATACACACTAAAAGTAGTGATTATTTACATGGAGTCTGGCTCTATACACGCTAAAAGTAGTGATTATTTACATGGAGTCTGGCTCTATACACGCTAAAAGTCCTGATTATTTACATGGAGTCTGGCTCTATACACGCTAAAAGTCCTGATTATTTACATGGAGTCTGGCTCTATACACGCTAAAAGTAGTGATTATTTACATGGAGTCTGGCTCTATACACGCTAAAAGTAGTGATTATTTACATGGAGTCTGGCTCTATACACGCTAAAAGTAGTGATTATTTACATGGAGTCTGGCTCTATACACGCTAAAAGTCCTGATTATTTACATGGAGTCTGGCTCTATACACGCTAAAAGTCCTGATTATTTACATGGAGTCTGGCTCTATACACGCTAAAAGTCCTGATTATTTACATGGAGTCTGGCTCTATACACGCTAAAAGTAGTGATTATTTACATGGAGTCTGGCTCTATACACGCTAAAAGTAGTGATTATTTACATGGAGTCTGGCTCTATACACGCTAAAAGTAGTGATTATTTACATGGAGTCTGGCTCTATACACGCTAAAAGTCCTGATTATTTACATGGAGTCTGGCTCTATACACGCTAAAAGTAGTGATTATTTACATGGAGTCTGGCTCTATACACGCTAAAAGTAGTGATTATTTACATGGAGTCTGGCTCTATACACGCTAAAAGTAGTGATTATTTACATGGAGTCTGGCTCTATACACGCTAAAAGTAGTGATTATTTACATGGAGTCTGGCTCTATACATGCTAAAAGTCCTGATTATTTACATGGAGTCTGGCTCTATACACGCTAAAAGTCCTGATTATTTACATGGAGTCTGGCTCTATACACGCTAAAAGTAGTGATTATTTACATGGAGTCTGGCTCTATACACGCTAAAAGTAGTGATTATTTACATGGAGTCTGGCTCTATACACGCTAAAAGTAGTGATTATTTACATGGAGTCTGGCTCTATACACGCTAAAAGTAGTGATTATTTACATGGAGTCTGGCTCTATACACGCTAAAAGTAGTGATTATTTACATGGAGTCTGGCTCTATACATGCTAAAAGTCCTGATTATTTACATGGAGTCTGGCTCTATACACGCTAAAAGTCCTGATTATTTACATGGAGTCTGGCTCTATACACGCTAAAAGTAGTGATTATTTACATGGAGTCTGGCTCTATACACGCTAAAAGTAGTGATTATTTACATGGAGTCTGGCTCTATACATGCTAAAAGTCCTGATTATTTACATGGAGTCTGGCTCTATACACACTGACGTCAAAGTTTGGTTTCTGAAATATCCTCTTCATTAGAGTCTGTCACAGATATGGTTAGTTTTATTCTATATATCTTATTTAGAAAAACAACAGAACCACCAATGTATTCGTACATCTCTCATAGACGGTTAAAGAAGTGGACCATCAGGTGCTGTTGCTCTGGTTATCTGTAAGGAGATAACATAGGCACAGGCTAATTACTGATAACTAAAATGATAGTTAACATTTCAATCAGGGGAGACTTGTTTGCAGATGTGCAAATATTTATTTGAAAATACACATGCAAAGTAACAAAGGTTTGCATCAGACTTTGGAGATTAGACTCCAACGGACAAAAGGTATATAGGCTATATAATATCTAGAGTTTTAGAAAAGCCAGTATATCCCCCCCGATGGAGTCTAGACACTGGTGGTGGTGATTAAACCAAAAGGGGGTCCGTCAGCCAGAAGAAGACCGAGAACCCCGCGGTTAAAGGTGCCTGGAGGTGGAAGGGGAGGAGGCGGGTCGCACGCTCGTCTGCAGAGACAACTGACAGAACCGTTAGCCTATTTTTATAAAAACGTCTGCTACGGAGCCATAACGTGAGGTACAAGGTAACGGAGCCTTTTATACATCGTCGTGTTTCTGTAGAAATAAACAACGGACAAATGAAGTCTTTAAACGCTTCAGATGTAAAGTTATTGGCTGTCAAAGAGACGCCAAAATGAATGGAAGTCAATGGGATGCTAACGGCGGGTGATGGTTGTTAGCATCAAAATGGCGCCATAGCGGCTTCGCTCTGAGGAGAGAAGCTCGCCCCCCCTTGGTGAATGACTTCCTGTCTGTGTCTCTCCGCTCCAAGCCCATTGGTTCCTAGTAAAAACGTAAATCTCTAAAAAAAAAACTCACAAATATGTAGTTTTATTTTTCTAAATCAGTAATTTCCTGAAACAGCTGCTGAGTGTGTGTGTGTGTGTGTGTGTGTGTGTGTGTGTGTATGTGTGTGTGTGTGTGTGTGTGTGTGTGTGTGTGTGTGTCATGGTGTATAGTGTAAATAAGTAAATAGTGCCCAGATGAAGTCCAGAGACCAGCATGAAATATTATTAAATATTACATTATAAGAGAATAATGTAAACATAGTAATATCAGAGTAGTAGTAGAAGCAGGTGACATAAACATAAAGACTATGGTAATGTTATCCAATAAACATCTTATACAATATATAATGAAATAGTTATAATATAGTTATATATATATATATATATATATATATATATATATATATATATATATATATATATTGCACTTTGCCAAAAATAATGAGTGTTGTTTATATATTTTACACAGTTTTACACAATATTGTTTTTGTGTTTATTGTCATAGTAACAAACAAAGTGGTGGAATGTAATTAAGTACATTTACTGAGTACACATTTGACATACTTCTCTGCTACTCTATACTTAGGATTGTAATTTATTCTACTCCACTACAGTTTATTTACATTAAAAAACATGTGATATGATTATATGCGATGATGCAGTACTTATTCACTCAGTCAAGTACAACATTAAATCCTCTTGAAACGGCGTCTTTGAGGTCGCTGGTTGTCAGCCAATCAGGAGCGTCCTACCAAAGCTGTATCCAATCAGAGTTGACGGAGCGCTATTTAAAAGGTGCTCCTATCTCCATGTTATTGTTTACCTGCAAACAAACCACAGGTGTGTAGCCTACAGCTCTGTCTCTGAACATTGGTTTTAACTCGTTGCTGCTGACGTGATGTCGACTGTTGAAGCTCGTGCTGCGGTGAGTAAACTCGAGTTATTAATAAACTAAAGCTATTACTTAGTAAACGTATGTTATTTACCTGTTCTGCAGCGTTTAGTTGTCAGTATAAGCGTCCTGTGTTAGCTTCTCTAGCTAGTATCTTTAGCTCAGCATGCAGTCTGCTCCCAGCTCAGCTTCCGGTTAGTTATCACTTTGCATTTTATTAACCCTCGTGCTGTCTGTCTTCCGTCGACGTGCAACTTTTTGTTTTTCTGGGTCAAAATGTAAAACTTGTCTTCGGTACACGTGCAGTTCACTGCCCCCCAATCCCCCCCTACAATGTCCTTAATTATGAGCCTGCTAACCCACCTGTGGAACAGGTGTCTGGGTCGGCTAACGAGCAGTTTAGTGTCACTAATTATAGTCCAAAACCTGAGCGTCCCAAATGTAGTTAGAGACAGGTTAGGGTAGCACAGGTGGGTTAGCAGGGTCTTAATTAATTAAGGACATTGTATGATGATTTTATGATTGGGACACTAAACTGCACGTGTACCGTTATGGTTACAGTTATGGTAACGTGTCTCACATAAGACCCTCATCATTTGGGACGGCCGGTTTTTGAACTATAATTAGTGACACTAAACTGCACGTAAGCCGACCTAAACACCTGTTCCACAGGTGGGTTAGCAGGTTCATGATTAAGGACCTTTTATGGGGACTTTGGGACACTAATCTGCACGTATTCCTTTTTTAGTTTCAACGTTTTGGACACTTTTGGTGCTTTTATCCCATGTTTGTTTTCTGCAACTTTGCCGTTTTTGTGGTTTTTTTCACCACGTTTTTGAAGCTTTTCTTGACATTTTTGTCACTTTTCAACATTATTTTTATAAAGAAATCAAATGCTATGAAATTGAATGCACCTTGTGAAGAGCGTTGCATTGAACCAGCCACGTTATTTCTTTTGGAAAATTTGGTTATTTGATTGAAAGAAACCCAAATTTCTGATATAGGAACTTTTTGAAAATGGGTTAAATTTGACATTTTATAACGCAAAGATGGATGTCTATCTTTGCAGGAAATGTCACAGCAGCCTTAAGACAGACATAACACCACATTTACTCAAATATATCCAGAAGTTAAAATGTATAAAGTTATTTTTGTGCATAAGTCATCTAGCAGCTGGTATGAAGGACTTCCTATACCGCTCCGACTTGCACGTTGGTGTCATCAGTCTGACTGAAGGTGCTGCTGTATCACCTCCAGGAGGTGGAGGGGGTGTGCAGGTAGGTCAGTATTGATCTTAGGCCGCCTGCTGGACCGGCTCTAGTTCAGCCCCAACCACCGAGCCGGCCTTCTTGATGAGCTTGTAGATACTTTATTGATCCCCCAAGGGGAAATTCAAGGTCCCAGCAGCTTAAAGACTTCACACACAACATACACATACATCATAAACAGGATGATACAATAACAAATCCACATGAATAATATAGACTATAAAATAAAATACTAAATAATAAATCCACATGAATGTACTGAGGGATGTATAAGCATGAGAGGCCTGCAGTGACAGGACAGGGACTGACCCTGGTTCAGTCTGCATGGTGAGGCCCTCTATGAGAGGGGGGTGTCATGGTCGTAGTGCAAATTAACTTAATTAGTCCACTTTGTTTCATGTTGTCTTGTAGCAGCTCCCAGCTGCAGTGAACCCCGGGAAGATGGGGAGGAGACTAAAGGCGGGGCCGAGGAGAGCTGCTCTCGGGGAGCTCACCAACTTTCCTGCAGCAGCAGTCAACACAAAGGTAACGTTACCATGGAGACGACAGTTTGGTTCAATAATTGGTATTGATGTTGCCTCATTTTTAATGTATTCAGATCTAACGAGCTTTGCGGCCTCAAACTCGAATACCTTCTGAAATAAAAATGCATTTGCTTTGTTTCCTCAGAAGACTGGATCAACCAAAACGACTGCACCAGCCAAACCGGCGGTCCAGGTGGTGCATCCAGTAGTCCCGGTCCCAGCTCCCGCAGAGCCCCTCCCCCCGCTGTCAGAGGAGCTGGCGGCTGACGTGTCCATGGAGGAGGAAGAACTGTGCCAGGCTTTCTCCGAGGCGCTGCTCACGGTGCAGGATGTTGACGAGCAGGACTCAGACCTGCCACAGCTCTGCTCAGAATACGTGAAAGATATCTATAATTATTTACACGTCCTGGAGGTGAGTTATTCCCTCCCTCAGCCGAACTCTCTGCTCTCTCCCTGCGATGGTTGGTGGGTGTGTTACGTCACCGTCTGTCTCCACAGGTGCAGCAGGCCGTACGAGCCGACTACATGCAGGGTTATGAAATCACCGAACGCATGAGAGCGCTTCTGGTCGACTGGCTGGTCCAGGTTCACTCCAGGTTCCAGCTGCTGCAGGAGACTCTGTACCTCACAGTTGCTGTCCTGGATCGTTTTCTCCAGGTAAGGACCGGTAGTTTTCTCCAGCTAGAGACTGGTAGTTTTCTCCAGCTAGAGACTGGTAGTTTTCTCCAGCTAGAGACTGGTAGTTTTCTCCAGCTAGAGACTGGTAGTTTTCTCCAGCTAGAGACTGGTAGTTTTCTCCAGCTAGAGACTGGTAGTTTTCTCCAGCTAGAGACTGGTAGTTTTCTCCAGCTAGAGACTGGTAGTTTTCTCCAGCTAGAGACTGGTAGTTTTCTCCAGCTAGAGACTGGTAGTTTTCTCCAGCTAGAGACTGGTAGTTTTCTCCAGCTAGAGACTGGTAGTTTTCTCCAGCTAGAGACTGGTAGTTTTCTCCAGCTAGAGACTGGTAGTTTTCTCCAGCTAGAGACTGGTAGTTTTCTCCAGCTAGAGACTGGTAGTTTTCTCCAGCTAGAGACTGGTAGTTTTCTCCAGCTAGAGACTGGTAGTTTTCTCCAGCTAGAGACTGGTAGTTTTCTCCAGCTAGAGACTGGTAGTTTTCTCCAGCTAGAGACTGGTAGTTTTCTCCAGCTAGAGACTGGTAGTTTTCTCCAGCTAGAGACTGGTAGTTTTCTCCAGCTAGAGACTGGTAGTTTTCTCCAGCTAGAGACTGGTAGTTTTCTCCAGCTAGAGACTGGTAGTTTTCTCCAGCTAGAGACTGGTAGTTTTCTCCAGCTAGAGACTGGTAGTTTTCTCCAGCTAGAGACTGGTAGTTTTCTCCAGCTAGAGACTGGTAGTTTTCTCCAGCTAGAGACTGGTAGTTTTCTCCAGCTAGAGACTGGTAGTTTTCTCCAGCTAGAGACTGGTAGTTTTCTCCAGCTAGAGACTGGTAGTTTTCTCCAGCTAGAGACTGGTAGTTTTCTCCAGCTAGAGACTGGTAGTTTTCTCCAGCTAGAGACTGGTAGTTTTCTCCAGCTAGAGACTGGTAGTTTTCTCCAGCTAGAGACTGGTAGTTTTCTCCAGCTAGAGACTGGTAGTTTTCTCCAGCTAGAGACTGGTAGTTTTCTCCAGCTAGAGACTGGTAGTTTTCTCCAGCTAGAGACTGGTAGTTTTCTCCAGCTAGAGACTGGTAGTTTTCTCCAGCTAGAGACTGGTAGTTTTCTCCAGCTAGAGACTGGTAGTTTTCTCCAGCTAGAGACTGGTAGTTTTCTCCAGCTAGGGGCTGGTAGTTTTCTCTAGCTAAGGGCTGGTAGTTTTCTCCAGCTAGAGGCTGGTAGTTTTCTCCAGCTAGAGGCTGGTAGTTTTCTCCAGCTAGAGGCTGGTAGTTTTCTCCAGCTAGAGGCTGGTAGTTTTCTCCAGCTAAGGACTGGTAGTTTTCTCCAGCTAAGGACTGACTCGAGGTCTCCTCTTGGTTTGAGCTGTGTATATGAATGTTTCCTATGGCTGCTCTATTAGGGGAAAAATCATCACTTATTGAAATCAGGATTATTTAACACGATCACTCTGACTTATGGGTAGATGTTGCATTTATTGAAGTTAAACTGGGGCGCCTGGGTAGCTTACCTGGTTGAGCGTGCGCCCCATGTACAGAAGTCGGTTTGATTCCGACCTGCGGCCCTTTGCTGTGTGGCGTTTTCTCCCCCCCCCCCCCCCTTTCCTGTCTCAAGCTGTCCTGTCAAAGGCCTTTAAATGCCCCCATAACACCTTGAATTGTGAAATTTCCCTTCGTACTTGTCCAGTTGATACGAGGCAAAATAACAGTTTATTCGCAAAAGATAATGTTGAAAATGTGATGCCACGTTTCCCACCACGTGCCGCAGGTCCAGCCGGTCTCTCGCAGGAAGCTGCAGCTGGTCGGCGTGACGGCCATGCTGGTGGCCTGCAAGTACGAGGAGATGTACGCTCCCGAGGTCGGAGACTTCGCCTACATCACAGACAACGCCTTCTCAAAGTCTCAGATTCTGGAGATGGAGCAGCTGGTTCTGAGGACCCTCAACTTTGAGCTGGGACGTCCGCTGCCTCTACACTTCCTCAGGCGGGCCTCCAAGGTGGCCAATGTGAGTTGTTGAACAAAGTTCCTGTTCGCTCTACTGTTGACGCTATATGAGTCTCTCAAACTACTTCAGACACTATGTTTTAAAGCGTATCTCTCGCCAAAATGCATCCTAGGGTGTTTTTGTGAATGTACGAGAGTCAAACTTTAGTCAAATAGGGTCAAATGGCCTTTTGAATGGGAGAGCTAGGGGCACTTTTATGCTAGCCTCAAAATATCTATTTTTAACCACTAAGAAGACTCGACACAACATGAGACTTTGCTCCGAGTGTCTCCAGGAGCTCTACACATTAACTCCACCGGAGCACGAGGGATATACTAAATCTGTTGCTGCTTGTTTTGATATCGACTCGTTCTGCACGACGTGAGGAAAATATGCGATAACGTTGTAGAATATCGCGATAACGATGTTACTTGCGATAAATAACCAGATATTAAAGTGTGCTCTGTTCTGCTGCTTTCAGTATTCTGCTAAAATACAACACACCGCTTGTTGAATTTAAAACGCATGAAAGGAAATCATTTCTAATGTTCTTTTACAAGCGATGTGTTGTATTAGCAGAATACTGAAAGCAGCAGAACAGAGCACACTTTAATATCTGGTTATTTATCGCAAGTAACATAACTATCGTGATATTCTACATCGTTATCGCATATTTTCCTCATGTCGTGCAGCCCATGTGTCGAGTCTTCTTAGTGGTTAAAAATAGCTGTTTTGAGGCGTATTTTCAGTATTTTAGGACTTGTTAATGTGAGTGTCCTGTTTTTTGTGTCTCAGTCTGATGTGGAGAGACACACGCTGGCCAAGTACCTGATGGAGCTGACGCTGGTCGACTACGGCATGGTGCACTATCGGCCGTCTGAGATCGCCGCCGCGGCGCTCGGTCTCTCCCAGCTGCTGCTGGAAGAGCTGCCGTGGGTGAGTGGGACCGTTTCTATCGTTATACAACATGGAGATCCAACCAGGCAATCAATGGTAAATTTAATAGAGCCGGGCCGATATAGAGCCGGGCCGATAGTCAGCATCTCTCAAACTATCGGGATCTGCAGTTATAACGGCCGATGGATGAATATTTAACTAAAATAAGAAGGGAGGAAACCCCCTCTAACACACACACTCTCTCACTGTTGGAAACAGTAAGTTTCAGATCCTAAGTTTGTATTTTTATACATTTTATTGATCAGAACTTTAATATATTTTGATGTTCTGTTGGGACAAAACAAGTTTATTTTTAAACTGCATTATCATTATTTTAGTGAGGACTCATAAATAACTACAAATAACTCACGTTAGCGACATCTGGTTATGTGTTTTTTATGCCTTTCTTGATTTAAAAAATCAGATTTTTAAATCACTAAATATTTGATCGATCGGCCTTAAACATCCCTGATTGGTCGGCTCTAGAAACTGGTGGTTAAATCAGAGCCGTGTGAACGCTCGTCCCTAAAGCACGGCTACAGACGGCTGCTCCACGCTAACTACAGTTGGTGGGAATCTTTTTATACATTATTTAAAGATTGAGCTAGCACAGCAGTCTGAGGTACTTACTCAGTTTGGAAAATCCCACAATCTCTACAAAACTAAAATAGTCTGAAGCTGACTCGACGGATCAGAAACGTGTGTCTGGAGTTTCTAGCAGCTAAATGTAAATCCATCATGAGGAACGTCAGCAGATCTCTGGCGAAGCAGTTTCTGTTTATACGTGCAGTTGTATTCATGTTTGCTCAAGTTGGCTGACTACCATGTCTATGGAGAGCAAATACCCCACAATATGAAGTTCATAACTTTTAATCGTTGTATATTCTCAATATTATACTTGAGGGTGTGATTTATTTTTTTGTAAGGACAATTTTGGTGCAAAGTGACCCTAGTGGTTAATAAGTGTACCAAATCGACCGTTCTCTGGGAAATGTTCTCATGCTAATGTAATGTGACCTTTAGCGCAAACCGCTAATTACATCAGTGTCATTATACATGAACGCTACAGTCTTCTATAATCGTTGTAATACACTGTCTCTACAGTTACAAAGTCCTCAATGCTTGTTTCCATGTAGGACCCTCGTGATGCTGCAGTGAAGTCTGGTGATATTGAGCCTCGTTAGTGGTCTAGAAATAGATTTATCGATACTTTACCGTCTGCCCCGACGACTATCGTTATAAGCTAATTAGCGGTTTGTGCTAAAGGTCACATTAGATTACTATTAATACTATTATTGCGCTGGATTTGCCCTTTAACATGTAGCCGCTCGGTGACGCTTCCTGTCCTCGCTGCAGCACCGTCGTGCCAATAAAGCGTTAATTCACACCTCGTGTAATATTGCTTCATTTAGTTTTTGCTGCATTATTTATTTGGTCTGTCTTGTCCCAGTCTCCTACGCAGCAGCACTACTCCACTTACGACGCGGCCCACCTGAAGCCCATCATGCAGCACATCGCCAAAAACGTTGTGATGGTGAACGAGGGGAAGACAAAGTTCCAGGTGAGTTGCATGACAAGCGTAACCTGAAAATCCAGAGTTCTCGCGAGAGCATAATGTGTAATTAGCTCAGCGAGTCACTCTGGCATCGAGTAATGATGCTCATTAACTATACCCTGGTGGCCGAGCTGCACCAATCACATCACTGTATCTGATGTAGGCGGGCCAGAGGCCAGCTGCACCAATCACATCGGTGTATCTGATGCCAGAGGAGAGCTGAACAGATGAGGACAGTTTAATCTACCAGTTATCTCCGCTGGTAGCTGAGCGCACGGGGCTCTGGATACGTCACCCCGTGGATTGCTGTGATTGGTCGTAGTGTTATCCAATTGCATGCAGTGAGATTTTCAAATGCACGCTTGGTGCCGCCCCTCGGGTTGGGCTGTTTTCATTACTCAGTGCCAGACCGTTAATCTCTCAGATTTGGGTCTGGATTTCCAGGCTATGACAAGCACACAACTACATTTTTGTGTTAAATTAAACCAGAATAATGAATAAAGTGAATAACTCTGTTTCTCGTCTGCAGGCCGTGAGGAGCAAGTACTCGAGCAGCAAGCAGATGAAGATCAGCCTCATTCCTCACCTGAAGTCACCGACCGTCGCCAACATGGCGGCCGCGCTGCTCGACCACTCCTGACGCAACTTTATTTTTACGTTTCCAGAGACCGGTGGACATTTCACTTGCACTTTATTTTTGATGTGAACAAACTTCATGCTGCTGTGTTTTTATTTTTAAATAAAACTTTTAATTTTTAATTAAGTTGGTGGTTTTTCAGAGGTTTTGGGCACGACATATTTAACGTTGCATCTTGATGGTACGGCAGGTTTTATTCCTGTGCACGTGTAGACCAGAGTCCTCGGCCTCCTTAACGCGTTTTCAACGGCAGGCTTGCCGCCATGATGGTCGGGGAGCAGCCAGACCCACGTGACGCGTTCGTCCAATCACCTGCCGGTTTTCATTTTTTGGGCGACAATCCAGATTAGCGCCGCCTGCTGTTACGAGACGCATTAACGTCTCGTCTCCTCGGTGAGTTCTCTGGTGCGTTTTGAACAATTGAGGGAGACTGATCGGTCCAAACGCCTTTCCTGCCGATGGTCGTCTGGGCGTGTGGCGGCCATTAGACTACACGTGGAGCTCCATACTGACTGAGAGTGTTCTACCTACATTATACACATCTGGGCGTGTTTGAACGTTTCCATAGAGTGAGTAATCGTGCAGGTTGCGGCGCGTCTGGACCAACTGTTCCAAAAATTCTGCTTCCTAGTAAGAGGTAATATCTGAGTGAAGTTGACATTTTGTTTGACATTGGGGGAAAGATAAAATGGTCAACCTTCTTCTCCACGTTTCAGAGCATTTCATGTTCCCTCTGGCAGCTTCTTGGCCACCAGTGTTGGTCAAGTTACTTGGAAATTGGTTACTGATTACTTCTCCAAGAAGGTAATCAAGTTACTGTACTGATTACTTGTTTTCAAAAGTAATTGGTTACTTCACTAGTTTTCAAAAACATGATGCACGATCCAGTGAACTGTTACACCTATAAAACTAGTTATTCACCGTCCAGCAGAGATGGGAGTAAGTCTCAAGTCTTAACAGTCAAGTCATACCAAAGTTTCCATTTTTAAACAAGCTAAAGACAGTGGTTATAACTGCTGGAGTTATATTTGCATTTTTTCCTATTCAATATTCAAAAGACATTGTGTCCAAGCCACATATATCTGAACAGTTTAAATGTATAAAGTAGGGCTGTCAAATGATTAAAATTTTTAATCAAATTAATCACAATTTTCAGTGGATTAATCATGATTAATCACCATTTGCAATTACACCTGAATCCTAACCATTTTTTTCTGAAATGCATACCAAAAGATACTAGTGCTGTCAAGCAATTAAAATATTTAATCGCATTAATGTCATAGTTAACTCGCGATTAATCGCACATTTTTATCTGTTCTAAATGTCCCTTGATTTCTTTTTGTCCCATTATATTTTCTCATTTTAATTCTCTTATCAACATGGAAAAGTAGATTGGCTTGCTTTGTGACAATGTTTTTTTTTTTATTGAAAACAACATTGTCATATACGTTATGTTCAGTTTCACACTAACATTCACACTTGGAAATAATAATCTGTCACACAATGTAACGCTGTTACCTCAATTTTCCATTGCAGATAGTACTGTAGATAGTCCTGCAGATAGTACTGCAGGTAGTACTGCAGGTAGTACTGCAGGTAGTACTGCAGGTAGTACTGCCTCATGCCTGAGGCGAGCGTGGCTCTTCCTACTGTCTATGGGCTCATAGCGTCGTCAGCGGCATAGCCAGTCGTCATAGCAACTGGTTTCCCGTGACTCATTTCCTGGTTCTCGTTCTCTTTCATAACCACCGTAAAATCAAGGAGAGGGTTTTCCTGCTCCAGGTTTCCCACCGTGGTCAGAAAGAACAGAGGAGACACTTTGTTTCTCTCACTGACTGTAGAGTCACTACTCGCTCGCTCTGAAGATAATCGCCGTCACGAGCCTACAAGCTACGCGGCTAGCAAGCTAAAACCGGCCGAGGCTTGTGTCTGGTTTGTTTCCGGTCTGCGAAATTACAAGACCCGCCCTTCAATCACTACTATTGGCCAGGCGTCGAAGGTAACGTAACTCCATTTGTTCAGGTCCTATCCCCTGACCAATCCACTATCCTCACCACTCGCGGTGAAATGCCTAAACCAAACCAATCAGCTGCTTCGTAGGGCGGGACATGGTGTGGCCATAGACAGTTAAAGAAGTGGACTAACAGATCCCGTTGCTCTCTCTATGCGTTACTCGTGCGTTAAAAAAATTATCGGCATTAAAATGGGTTTGCGTTAACGCCGTTAATAACGCGTTAAACTGACAGCCCTAGTATAAAGATTAAAAAAGCACAGCCTAAAACTGATATTAGGCCAACAATAAATCAACATACATATTTGTTCAATTTGCCTCAAACATGACATCAAATCATGAAATTCAAACAATTCAAGTCTAATGGTTTCTAAGTCAAATAATATTCTTCAAACATGCCTCACTTTTATGGGACAGAAACACATTTAACCTGAAACAAGATATTCTTTAAGAGTAGCTGAATCCCACCACCTTTATATAATCTGGAGAGATTGAATAGTAGCTATATGTTAATATGTGTCAGTGTATTTGTGAGTGAATGTGTGCGTGTTTGAGAGTGAATGAAAAGTTATGAATATTGGTGAGTGCATGTGTGTGTGTGTGTGTGCGCGTGCATAGCTTTATTCACATACTTCATCTGCGCGTGTGTGAGAGAGAGCAGTACAGTGTATGTGTACAGTGTGCCTAGTTGTATTCGTTCTTACCGCCACCTTGAACAAAGGGGGGGGGGGGGGGGGTCTTATTCATGGCCCAAAACTGAAGGCAGTTCTGTTCATCACAAGCGTCCAGATAGTGGTTCAGCTGAATATGGGGACTGGAACCTGAATCTCTCCCGATTTGAAGTGTCTGATGAAATTCGACATAGTAGACCACCTGAACTAGCTAGGGCAGGTGGTCTACTATCTGCCCTAGATAGGGCAGATAGTAGACCACCTGCCCTAGCTAGTTCAGATGGTCTATCTGTCCTAGCTAGGACAGATAGACCATCTGACATTTATCAGCTGAGAAGGCCGTGTGCTTCTTGCTTGCAGACATGCTGGCACCATTTGGATGCTGTAGCAGAACTAAACGTCTCCGTGTGTGTATGGTGACTCCCTTTAAGCAGAACACCGTGACATTAGAACAGAGATTATAGGGAAATTAAACTTCAGTGTATAAAAGGAAATCACGCTGACTGTAATTTTGCCTTTGCACCCACGTTTAATAAACTGTATGCACTCGCCTACTTTGGTAGAAGTGTCTTTCATCGGCTCATTTCAGACCATTTTAGCAGGAAACGCCACGTGGGACCTGACCCCCGGTCTCCTGGGTGACGGTCCTGTGTTGTTGGACCATCTACCCCCCCGACCGACCTCCCTACGCAGACTTCCCTCCTTTCATACTACTCGCTACGGCGTCGATTCACACGCAATCGCAAGGTAATGTAAGTCAATGGAGGCCAAACGGCGTCGATAAACACGCTAAAAAGCGTGTATGCGTCTTAACACGCCAGTAATGGCGTACGGATTGGCGTGTCGTACATACGCCACTTCATGACATCAGTCTGCAGGAGTCCTACTGTGTGTGTGTGTGTGGAGACGATGGTTAGTAAAATCAGTGGCGTTCCCCTTTAAAGGATCTTCAGTACTTGACTGTGACATCTGACGTCTTTATTTTTGTGGGTTAGAAGCTGAAGTAATAAATGAGGTCATTGTGATACGACGTAACCACACGGAGACGGGGAGGGAGGGGGGAGGGAGGGAGATGGAGGGAGAGAGAGAGAGAGAGAGAGAGAGAGAGGGAGGGAGAGGGAGAGAATGACTCCTGGCTGTTTGTCTGAGGTCACCATGTCATTAATCCGGAGCTCACAACCATCTCAAGTCACTCACGAGACAAACTGGTTCTTCAGTCCTTCGCCTGCAGCAGTCACACACACACACACACACACACACACACACACACACACACACACACACACACACACACACACACACACACACACACACACACACACACACACACACACACACACACACACACACACACACACACACACAGAGAGACAGCTGTGTGTGTAATCACAACTGTACGCTCACGCTGCAGAATATGGCCATTTAAAGGCTCACGTTCCCTCACACTGAACTGACTGACTGTGTGTGTGTGTGTGTGTGTGTGTGTGTGTGTGTGTGTGTGTGTGTGTGTGTGTGTGTGTGTGTGTGTGTGTGTGTGTGTGTGTGTGTGTGTGTGCGTGCGTGCGTGCGTGTGTGTGTGTGTGTGTGTGTGTGTGTGGGAGCATTGTACTCGTCACACTGACCCTGCATGACTTCATCCTCCTCCTCGTCTTCCTCCTCCACACTGACTCAATGGTGCTGAAGCAGGACAGGACCGCAAGCTGCTGCACACAACAGAAATGTTACTATTTTATGTAAGGGCTGGGCAAATATCAATATATCAGTATATCAATATCTCAAAATATCAATGTATCAATATATCAGTATAAATCGACATATGAGACTACATATCGTCTTAGATTTTAGATATCGTAATGTCATTTCCTGGTTTGTATGTAATATAATTGAACTTACCAGCCTGTTGTCGCAGATGTTTTTTCCCGTTCAGGTAACTTTATTGGTATCTGCAGGTTTACAGTCTAAAGGCCCCGACCCACCGACCAGATAATCAGCCGTCTGGCGAGGTCGGTGACTCGAGTCTGGTCGGCGTGTTCCGTGCCGTCGTCAGTCGGAGGAGCCGTCGGCCTTCATTTGGGACGATTTGACTCGTTGAATCGGAGGGCGGGCGGTCGGACTCAACGACCAATCTGATTGGTGGAGAGAGCTAACCAGGAAATGACGAGCGGGATGAGCGTGACGAACAGCCTCTCAGAATCTGATGAAGATCTTGTAAACTGACCTTTGTTGATCTGAGATGAAGACAGATTCAGCAACTGCACGGCCGATTTCTCCTTAACATGTTTCCAGAAACACGTCACGGTGAAATATTTTAGTAGAATATGAGATCGTGTTCTGAACGAGACGCCGTTATGGTCAGGGAGCAGCCACACCCACGTGACGCGGTCGTCCAATCAGCTGCCGGTTTTCATTTTTGGGGCGACAATCCAGATCAGCGCCGCCTGTTGTTATGGAGACGTATTACGTCTCGCGCACGCGCAGAACGTACGCTCAAGTCGGCGTCTCTTCGGTGTGTTCTGAGGAACTTTTTGGACCGACTCGGGGAGACGGATCAGTCCGACTGGCTTTACCGCCGCCGGTCGGCCGTCTGGTTGGTGGGTCAGAACCGTCTGGTTGGTGGTCAGAACCGTCTGGTCGGTGGTCAGAGACTTTATAAGTTAAAGTCCTGCACTGAAAAGATTACTTCAGTAAAATGTATGTTCTACAAGATAAAGGTTAGTGGATTTAATAATTTGCCCTAATAATAATAATAATAATAATAATAATAATAATAATAATAATAATAATAATAATAATAATGTTCTGTAGATTAACTCCTGTTTTTAATCCTCTGTTGTTCGCTGATGCTGCTGAGGAAAGGAAAGGACAAAGGGAAGGAGAAGAGGAAAGGAAAGAAAGGAGGGAAGGAGAAGAGGAAATGATAAGAGGAGGAAATAAGAGGAAAGGAGTAAAGGAAAGGAAACGAGTTGTATCCTCTGTTTTTCGTGATGCCCTGCGGGGATTTAGGGGTTAAAGGAGGTCATTATCTGACTCGTTAGTTCCCGTATCTGCCGCATGGTGGAGACCGGAGGACTCGCTGCTGCAGCCGGGACGACTCACTCGGTTCAGTCTGAGACTCGGTTCAGTTTGAGACTCGGTTCAGTCTGAGACTCGGTTCAGTTTGAGACTCGGTTCAGTCTCACAGACTCTCTGGAGACTCTACTCCTGCAGCTTCGCTTTGTTGTCCAGACGAGACGAGAGGTTTCTCCGCACACAGGACTAGG
Source organism: Gymnocephalus cernua (assembly GCA_023631565.1). Lineage (NCBI taxonomy): Eukaryota > Metazoa > Chordata > Actinopteri > Perciformes > Percidae > Gymnocephalus > Gymnocephalus cernua. The sequence continues at coordinate 661,978 of CM042426.1, read as the reverse complement.
ACCCGCACCCAGGACCCGCACACAGGACCCGGATCCGCACGCACCGCACGCACCGCTTCTCTCCGCAGTTTAACCCAACAACAACAGACGTGAGTAAAAACTGCAAGCCAGACTCAGGTTTTCGCTTCTCTAAACTCATGATTTGTTTGTGAACACGAGGCTGCTGCGCGAGGCTGCGGGATCGATCCTCAGGTTGTCGATTGATCGATCGATTGATTGATCGATTGATTGATTGATTGATTGGTGGAGTTCTGTGGGAAACGGCCACATTGAGAATCAGTTTTGTGATGTTAATGTGAAGTGAACAGGGCTGGTGATGTGGCGCCCGCGTGCATGATTTATGTCAGACAAGCTGCAAGTTCAAACTGGAGTGAAATACTTTATATTTGAAGTACTTTTTAGTATCCAAGTATCTGTTCTTGGCTCACAAACACAACAAGAAATGTTAATACTTCAAAGTCTGTCAGAACTTTACTAACTTATTTAAATGTAAGTTGTGCATCTTGTATTTACCTTCACAAAAGTTCTGTTGTTGCTTCTGACAGACTCGGATTATTATTCTAAGTGTCTGATAACATTATGGGATGGATCCCTACAGAGATAGACCTTTAAAACCTCTTTGAGACCTTTCTGTTTAACCAGAAACAGCTCTGAGGTCGCTAGCGCTAAACCCACCAGACTCCATGTAAATAATCACTGCTTTTAGCGTGTATAGAGCCAACATATTCTCACATGTAAATCAGTAAACTATGTGTTTATTTCAACCACAACTAGAGTTGTGATGGTTGGAAAAGTGGAAAGACGACTCAAAACGGCTTTTTATAGATTTATTTAGTTTCTGTGGACTTTGAATGAAGTGTGTTTTACGATGCTTAAATCACTGATTATTTACATGGAGTCTGGTGGGTTTAGCGAACGCAATTTCGCAATGTTTTTATGTTTAAAAAAAGGATCTTCCTCTTTAACAGAAAGGTCGGCCTCCTTAGAAATCTTATTTGAAGTTTTGTAAAACAAAGGTCATCTCTGGTTGCGTGTGCTTTGGTGCAAACAGAAACTGAAATTAATCACTTTAATTAGACTTTAAACTCAAACTGGACTTTGTCTTCACCCAGAGCTGACAGATAGGGCCAATCAGTTCTGGCATGCTGATTCAGTAATATCATATTTTTCTGCTCACAGGCACTAGGGCAAGGGGAGGGGGGGGGGGGGGGGGGGGTGTCAAACTCCAGACTCGAGACGACCACCATTCAACCCGAAAAAAGTGATATAACCATTCCAATGACTATGAAGCTGTCCAGTTAAGATAACATAACTGCATAGTTCCTCAGAGAAGTTTGACTTTCATTTTCATAAACTAGATTCCAACAGAGTGGAATCTAGTTGATCGACTATTTGTTTCAGCCCGAGGGGGATCTGACTGACGCGTGTCGGACCAATATAACATATAATATAACATATAATATATATAATATAACATATAATATATATAATATAACATATAATGTATATAATATAACATATAATATATATAATATAA
>CM042426.1:640441-655441 GCA_023631565.1 Gymnocephalus cernua | reverse complement strand
GCCTAATTAAAAATTTTTTTTAAAGTAATAATCTCGAAGATTTTCATTGAAATAAAAATGTCTGGTAGTTCTGGTAGGAAGAGGCAACAGGATGATGACTGAGCCCGCTGTAGTCTGGTGGTCTCTCTGCACAAGAGGCGGGACCAGCGGGCATAGCTCAAATAACTGCACGCCATTGGATAGTCCTTCAACCAATCAGAGCAGCGATCCGGGTGACGTAGCGGCGACAGCGGCATCAACGGGTCGCTGCGCTTCGGTGGCCGCCATGTTGAATGTAAACAAGAAGCTGCTTGGTCGCTTCTCTATCGTCATCATAAACCGGCCAATAGCGCGCCAGGTGGATACGCCAGTTTGTGATTGGTTCCTGCAGATTTGCAGGAGAGATAAACGTGCAGGTTTCCAGCCTGAGCTGCTGGGAGACGTCACATCACTGGCAGATCACTGCCAAGAAATCCATAAATGTACTAAACAAATCACATGCGTCATGTTACTGAGCCAGGCTGTTCCCAAACTGTGTAACTGTCCCTTTAAGAGAGAAACGGCCCAGTGTGAGGGACAAGTTGACCAAAGTTAGACTTTAAATGATAAACACGAGTTCCAGATAAACGCCTCCTTTGTTCATCTCTGATGCTGCTAATATGAGATTTAAATTTCAGGCTACAAATAGAACAGCGAGGGAAGATGACAACAAAAGAGTTTATTGTTGTTGTTGTTGTTGTTGTTCCTCCTACGCACCTCCTGCACATTTCTGCACGAGTCAAAGAGCGTGTAAGCCTTCACAACTGTCTTTGTCAGGAGGAAAATGTGCCTCATTTTTAGTCCAAACTGTCAAATTATATTTTTCAGAATAAGAATAAAATATTCTTACAATAACAGCATCATGCAAAAGTTCCCTCATAGCAAACACGAGCATTTCCCCCTCACACATTACTGTGTGTCTGTGTGTGTGTGTGTGTGTGTCTGTGTAAGCACCTCCAGGATCTGGTCTAAGCTAGGCTAGATGGAGCCGGTTACCTCCAGGATCTGTGCTAAGCTAGGCTAGATGGAGCCGGTTACCTCCAGGATCTGGTCTAAGCTAGGCTAGATGGAGCCGGTTACCTCCAGGATCTGTGCTAAGCTAGGCTAGATGGAGCCGGTTACCTCCAGGATCTGTGCTAAGCTAGGCTAGATGGAGCCGGTTACCTCCAGGATCTGGTCTAAGCTAGGCTAGATGGAGCCGGTTACCTCCAGGATCTGGGCTAAGCTAGGCTAGATGGAGCCGGTTACCTCCAGGATCTGGTCTAAGCTAGGCTAGATGGAGCCGGTTACCTCCAGGATCTGTGCTAAGCTAGGCTAGATGGAGCCGGTTACCTCCAGGATCTGTGCTAAGCTAGGCTAGATGGAGCCGGTTACCTCCAGGATCTGTGCTAAGCTAGGCTAGATGGAGCCGGTTACCTCCAGGATCTGTGCTAAGCTAGGCTAGATGGAGCCGGTTACCTCCAGGATCTGTGCTAAGCTAGGCTAGATGGAGCCGGTTACCTCCAGGATCTGTGCTAAGCTAGGCTAGATGGAGCCGGTTACCTCCAGGATCTGTGCTAAGCTAGGCTAGATGGAACCGGTTACCTCCAGGATCTGTGCTAAGCTAGGCTAGATGGAGCCGGTTACCTCCAGGATCTGGTCTAAGCTAGGCTAGATGGAGCCGGTTACCTCCAGGATCTGGGCTAAGCTAGGCTAGATGGAGCCGGTTACCTCCAGGATCTGGTCTAAGCTAGGCTAGATGGAGCCGGTTACCTCCAGGATCTGTGCTAAGCTAGGCTAGATGGAGCCGGTTACCTCCAGGATCTGGTCTAAGCTAGGCTAGATGGAGCCGGTTACCTCCAGGATCTGGTCTAAGCTAGGCTAAATGGAGCCGGTTACCTCCAGGATCTGTGCTAAGCTAGACTAGATGGAGCCGGTTACCTCCAGGATCTGGTCTAAGCTAGATGGTATGTGTGGACTTCTCTAACTCTGGGGGAGACGGGGAATAAGACCCAACAAGTCGGCGTGTCCCTCTCCTCAGCGAGTGCTGTGGCTGCATTCAGAGCCAGCGAGCTGTGAGCTGCTGTGCCTGGTACGACCGGAGGCTCCAGGAGGAGGAAGGGAATATTAAAATGAAGGAGTGACGCACAGACGGAGGAGTGGAAGCGTTTGTTTATCACAACTCAGACTGAAACCAAAGGGGAAGTCTGTGTCCAGGACACTCGCTGCCTTCATAATGTGCTCCAGACCGCGGTGAACGTCTCTGTGGGGATCGGCTGCTTTCTGTTTGTGTTCTGCACATTTCTGCACATTCACGAGAGTAAAAAACAACAGAAAGCAGCTGCTGTGAATAGTTTATTTTAGACATTGTAGACTGATACATGAATGGAAACATGTCAGCAGCTGCAGCACAACGTGGCAGCTGCTACTTTCTAAATTTAACAAAGCTTTTGTTTTGGAAATTCTTTTCCCAACCACAACCAGAACCAGAACTGTCCTGAAGGCGCCGACCCGATAACCGGCCGTCTGGCGAGGTCGGTGACTTGAGTCTGGCGAGGTCGGCGACTCGAGTCTGGTCGGTGTGTTCCGTGCCGTCGTCAGTCGGAGGAGCCGTCGGCCTTCACTTGGGACGATTTGACTTGTTGAATCGGAGGGCGGGCAGTCGGACTTTTTGACGTTTTTGTCACTTTTTGACGTTTTTTTACACTTTTTGACATTTTTGTCACTTTTGATGGTTTTGTCACTTTTTGACGTTTTTTTTTACACTTTTTTTGACATTTTTGCCACTTTTGACATTTTTGTCACTTTTTGACGTTTTTGTCACTTTTTTTTCTATGATGCTGAGGAACTTTTTCGTGACTTTATGACTTTATGTCGACCAAACTGTCAGAGAGAAGACTATATGACACAAAGCATGTCAATAAAATCATTTGGGCCGATTTGACTTGTTGAATCGGCCAATGGGCAGTCGGACTCAACGACCAATCTGCTAACGGCTAACGTTAGCAAACCAGAAACCTGCAAACGCCAACAGGTCCCCCCCCCCATTGCTACAGTACTAGCTGTACATTCATACTTAAGTACAAATATGAGGTCCTTTAATCGAGTATTTCTATTTCATGCAACTTTCTCCTTACTTTCTACTCCATCATAATTCTAAGAGATGTCGGCCCATTGTGTGTTTACATTCATTTGTGAGTTTAAGTTACTAGTTAAACTACAGTGCACGATGTACTGCTATGGATTAAACTACCCATCAGTATATGAAGTAGATCCACCTCGACAACATGCAACAGTAAAGTCAACAGGTTCTCCCCCCCCCCCACCCCCCCCCCCCCCCCCGCCTGGTGAAATACGGACGCTTGGTCAGGTGACCTTGTCGTTGTTATTGACGCTAAAAGTCTCCTTTAGCGTCATATAACGCGCTTTATCTAAACGTGCTTGGTCGGGACTATTGGCGTCTCTTTAGACGCTGTTATGTTGAGGAAAAGGTCGTGGGGGGGGGGTTATGTTTAGGGTTAGGGACATACTACTCTCTAAACGCCGTGTAGCTGCTGCTCTCCTCGCTGCGTTCTACTAACAAAGATTTCTTCGTCTCTTCAGACGCTGACAGCCGCCGTCCAGACGTCATATGTTACAAGTTCGGAGTGAGAACGGGTTGCAAACGCTGGTCGGTCGTAGCTTCCTGTTGTGTTTGGACGGTGCTGTTTGTACCGCATTTTAATCAAAGACTTTAATTATATGATCAGAATTTAACTTTTTTCTATATTGTGAAATCTTTACCCTTTAAGTTTCGGGTTTAAAACCAAACCTAAAAGTAAGATTGCGAGTAATTTGAGGTCTACTCACTCCCTCCAGAAAAATGTGATCATGCAATCTCATAATTCAACGCATAATCAGCCAAAGTCTGCATATTTATGCGGGAGGCCGCATTTTTTCAAATACGCCGCACTTTCGACGCATAAATTGCCGATTTCCGCGTAAAAATATGCGGGGCTTGCATGATTTCATAATCCCCGCATTTTCGTTGCAAAAAAGTCACATATATCTCAGCAGGAAGATGAAAAATGTTGCGTTTACTTCACACGAGAGCAGCCATTTTCCCCTGTTGCCATGGGAACGTTATGAAGTGATGTAATTTCTCCTAGTGAGAACACGGTGTTGGGGGGGAATCACTTTGTTTTCTCTTTTTCATCAAACTGCAGCTTTTGCAAGTTCCCACAATTTCATCACATTTTTTAAGAAAACGTGCCACATAATCAAGGATTTTTGCCCTCAACAATCACAAAAAAACTCCACGTTTTTCTGGAGGGTGTAGAACAGGGTCTGTCCAGTTTTCCCCCGGCTCTAAAAGGCCAGAGTCTTTCTGACCCCTTCGGTCAGCTTCTCCAGCTTCACCCTTTTGTGTTCATTAATGGCAGACCAGGAAATGAATAGTCAGGATTCGTTCAGTTAAGATATAACACATCTTTAGTAAAATGATATTGCAAGAATACAATCATATGCATATGGATCAGTAGCTCCTTCAAGACTTCACTCACCCTACCACCAACAAGTCTCTCCAGGTCTGACCCCGGACCTCGCCTTTCCCTATCGTTTTATTCGTCTTCGGGTGCCTCCTTCCGTCCTTGCGTCTGGGTCGCCACTCGATTACATCACCCTGAGACTTTCTGTCTCCGAGGAGATAGCGAAGTTGCGCGCTAGCCTTGGGATCGCTCGCATTCTCTCTCTTCTCTCATGGTCTCTAAACATTAGGTGCATTCTTATCCAGATGTTTATCAAGTGTTTATCAGGAGCACTTTTGCTCCAGTAAACATGCAACAAAGGGCCGCAGGTCGGACTCGAACCCCCGGGCCACTGCAAAGGACTCAGCTCTTACTGAGTGAGCTAGAGGCCGCCCCACTTTCACCCAGATTTCCATAGATTTATTGGACAGTAAGAGGACATTACTGTACTGAGAAGAGGGGGGGGGGCTGCAGGGAGGGGAGGACTGTTCACTGTCAGGCAGGAGTTCCTGTAGATATGAGCCTCCCACCACACAGGCCGAGAGAGGTCGACGGTATTTTCCTGGTGCTGAATACGAGTTGGATGCACTTTTTGATTTGATAACTTTCACTTCCCTGCAGCTGCACTCAGAGATGACCATAATATTCCAAATGATCAGTTATTGGGTATTACAGTCGGGTACGTAATCTAAATCTACCACAGACGACTGACGGGAACATTGATCGACACTTTGCGCCATTTTCTGACGTTTTATAAATCAAACAACTAGGACTGCACGATATGAGGAAAATGTGCAATGCGTGGTAGAGATGCACCGATCCGACGTTTTCAGTCCCGATGCCGATGTCTGGGCTTTGTGTATCTGTTGATACCGAGTCGATAACATTGTTGAACTGATAATACGCGGTATACCTTCCTTCCACCATGTGGGAGAGACTAAACGCACCAGACTTTACTAAGACAAAATATCATACATGTAATGTGTTGAATTCTTATTTATTTGTTATTTAAAGTGCCCATATTATGAAAGAAATCCCTTTTTCTATGATTTGGGGTGTTATTTTGTGTCTCTGCTGCTTCCACACACATACAAACTTGGGAAATAATCCATCCATGTTGTTCTGAGTGAGATACGGTTTCTGGATGATTCTTGCCTTCAGTCTCTGAAACGACGGGCTAAACACAACCGCTAGCATGCTAGCTCGTTCTCAATGGCAAAGCACCGCTACAACACACACAAGTTCACCATAATCTCCAGAAGAAGTACTTCCATGTGCGCCCTCCTTTAGAAGAAGTCTCCCGGCTAATCCTGCCTTGTAACTGACCAAAGTTGGAGAAACAACCTTTCTTTTACTGTCTGTGGAGCTAACTGACATGATCTACCATCTGAGCTACTCAGCATGTGCAGAGTGGAATCAAAGATAGTACAGAAGGAAAGATGATTCACTCTGTAGCTAAAACAGAGACCTGAACACAAGGTGAAAAGAGGAGCTGCAGCAGTGAGAGAGAGATGTGCTGTACAACAACAATATATTAAACCATGTAAACATATTCTGGTACAACCTGAAAATACAATTATGAACCTGAAGATGAGCAGAATATGAGATCTAGTATTGTACTTTGCAGTACCACCACCCCTCGAGTCCCCAGTGTTAGAGTCCGAGTCACCAAAGAAGAGTCCGAGTCAAGTCATCAAGGTTGAGTCTGTGTTATATTTCAAGACTGCCTACATTTCTCCACTCTGGCACCTTTAAAGAGCTGATATAATTATAAAAGAGGGTCTACATTCATCACATCACACGTTGTCTTACCTGGTTATGATATAAGAAGTGACCCATACAGTGGGCCAGCCATAATGTACCACATGAAGAGACAGAGCAGCTCTGAGATCTGTGTGTGTGTGTGTGTGTGTGTGTGTGTGTGTGTGTGTGTGTGTGTGTGTGTGTGTGTGTGTGTGTGTGTGTGTGTGTGTGTGTGTGTGTGTGTGTGTGTGTGTGTGTGTGTGTGTGTGTGTGTGTGTGTGTGTGTGTGTGAGAGCAGAGCAGGATTGTGTCTCCAGAGTTGCTCTGGGGAAGAGTGTTATGTGAACAAGTGGTGACAGATGCTGCACATGATCTTGGGTTATGGGAGATGGGGGGGGGGGGGGGGGCAAATCCTCCAGGATTACACCAGAACCACTACAGTCTCAATCTGTGAGCACGGAGGGGGGAGAGGTCCTGCCCTCTGGAGCCCAGTCTGTGTCTCAGATCCAGATTAGATTCCTGTCTTTGTTGATCTGTCCGTCATCTGGATTAATCGACCAGTGCAGGATATATATATTCTTTATCGTCATGGCAATATCAACCGGCTTTAGGGCAAAACATTTCAATACAGATACCAGTACTGTAACTTTTGGCGTTTTTCCATCACATGGTACCTGCTCAACTCTCCACACACACACACACACACACACGCACACACATGCATACACACACACACACACACACACATGCATACACACACATACACACACAGACACACACACACACACACACACACACACATGCATACACACATGCATACGCACACAGACACACACACACACACACACACACACACACACACATGCATACACACACACACACATACGCACGCACGCACACACCCACACACACACACACACACACACAGACACACACACAGAAACACACACACACACACACACACACACAGAAAAACAGATTACAGCTGTTTTGCAGCCTTCAGGCTGAACAGGAAGTCACAGAAACACTCATATATATATATATATATATATATCTATCTATCTATCTATCTATCTATCTATCTATCTATCTATCTATCTATCTATCTATCTATCTATCTATCTATCTATCTATCTATCTATCTATCTATCTATCTATCTATCTATCTATCTATCTATCTATCTATCTATCAGGTGGTACACAGTCTCCAGATGTTTTATTATGACAGAGTAGCTGTCAAAATGCTCTACATGTGATCTGGTGCTGATTTTAATTAACAACAGACTGTAGATGATCTGTAATCTGATCAGATTTAATCTCTCTGACTTCTAAACGTCACTACCAGCCACACAACATGTGTTCTGTACAGAATAAGCCTTTAAATCAGACACACAGCAGTTAAAATCCCTCCGATTCAAAATCAATAAAAAGTTTATATAAAACGTCATCATGTTGAGTCGATTCTGAACCAATCAGCTGTTCGATCAGCTGAGAGGCCTGTGTTTCCCAGCATGCCCCTGGGTCCGCCTGGGTCTTGCAGTCGATGAAAAGCAACGGCGCTTCCCGGGTCTCAAACCTGCGGCTGCCTTGATCTCATGAGGTTAGTGTTGCCCACGTGTGCATGACGTCAGAGCGGGTCGGGATCAAGTCGGACACAAACCTACCCAGCATGCATTGGGCGGTGATCGCCGGTGATCGATTCTGTGCAGACCTGGCTTGGTACAAGCATACTGCGTGCTGATTGGCTCACTGACTCCTTAGCTATTGAATTGACGAGGCATGTTTCTATACTCAGTATGTTGGGTCTGTCTTGTGTTTACAGATCCAGCATCATGGGGCAAGGCTGCCTGAAGGCGACCAAGTACTTCCTGTTCCTCTTCAACCTCATCTTCTTTGTAAGTGTTTCACCTTCACTGATGATTCGTGATTAAAAGAACGGGCCGTTAAAGGGCACCTGCACTGATTACAGCTGTTCTCACGTCATGTCTACAAGCTCTTTTTTTAATTATAGCGACATGAAATGAGCACTCAAAGTTGTACCTTCATCATATAATAATAATAATAATAATAATAATAATAATAATAATAATAATAATAATAATTACTACTGTATTTCTTGATTGAACTATTTGAAGGCCTTTACACACTGTGTGTGTGTGTGTGTGTCTCTGTGTTTGTGTGTGTGTGTGTGTCTCTGTGTTTGTGTGTGTGTGTGTGTGTGTGTCTCTGTGTGTGTGTGTGTTTGTGTGTGTGTGTGTGTGTGTGTGTCTCTGTGTTTGTGTGTGTGTGTGTGTCTCTTCCAGCTGTGCGGGGGTGTCGTCATGGGCTTTGGACTGTGGCTCCTGCTGGACAATCAGAGCTTCATCGTTGTCCTGAGTGAGTTCCTGTTTCACAGTTAACGGCGTTTTCCTTCCAGTGATTCCTCTCGTAGCTGATTGGTTCAGGCCAGTAGCAGAACGGTCAGAGCCCCAGCCATTTTTATGTGTACCACTGCCATTGTAACGTATAAACTTCCGATAATAAGCCGACTTCTGGTAAGTCACGGAGCTGAGGTTCTGCAGTAACAGACGGACAAACAAGCAGCGGAGTAGTAACGTTACAGGGCAGAGAGCAGCAGAGTAGTAACGTTACAGGACAGAGAGCAGCGGAGTAGTAACGTTACAGGACAGAGAGCAGCGGAGTAGTAACATTACGAGGCAGAGCAGCAGAGTAGTAACGTTACGAGGCAGAGCAGCAGAGTAGTAACGTTACGAGGCAGAGAGCAGCGGAGTAGTAACGTTACAGGACAGAGAGCAGCGGAATAGTAACATTACGAGGCAGAGCAGCGGAGTAGTAACGTTACGAGGCAGAGAGCAGCGGAGTAGTAACGTTACGGGGCAGAGAGCAGCGGAATAGTAACATTACGAGGCAGAGAGCAGCGGAGTAGTAACGTTATGAGGCAGAGAGCAGCGGAGTAGTAACGTTATGAGGCAGAGAGCAGCGGAGTAGTAACGTTACGAGGCAGAGAGCAGCGGAGTAGTAACGTTATGAGGCAGAGAGCAGCGGAGTAGTAACGTTATGAGGCAGAGAGCAGCGGAATAGTAACGTTACGAGGCAGAGAGCAGCGGAGTAGTAACGTTATGAGGCAGAGAGCAGCGGAGTAGTAACGTTACGAGGCAGAGAGCAGCGGAGTAGTAACGTTACGAGGCAGAGAGCAGCGGAGTAGTAACGTTACGAGGCAGAGAGCAGCGGAGTAGTAACGTTACGGGGCAGAGAGCAGCGGAGTAGTAACGTTACGAGGCAGAGCAGCGGAGTAGTAACGTTATGAGGCAGAGAGCAGCGGAGTAGTAACGTTACGGGGCAGAGAGCAGCGGAGTAGTAACGTTATGAGGCAGAGAGCAGCAAAGTAGTAACGTTACGAGGCAGAGAGCAGCGGAGTAGTAACGTTACGGGGCAGAGAGCAGCGGAGTAGTAAAGTTACGGGGCAGAGAGCAGCGGAGTAGTAACGTTACGGGGCAGAGAGCAGCGGAGTAGTAACGTTACGAGGCAGAGAGCAACGGAGTAGTAACGTTACGAGGCAGAGAGCAACGGAGTAGTAACGTTACGAGGCAGAGAGCAACGGAGTAGTAACGTTACGAGGCAGAGAGCAGCGGAGTAGTAACGTTACGAGGCAGAGCAGCGGAGTAGTAACATTACGAGGCAGAGCAGCGGAGTAGTAACGTTATGAGGCAGAGAGCAGCGGAGTAGTAACGTTACAGGGCAGAGAGCAGCGGAGTAGTAACGTTACGGGGCAGAGAGCAGCGGAGTAGTAACGTTACGAGGCAGAGAGCAGCGGAGTAGTAACGTTATGAGGCAGAGAGCAGCGGAGTAGTAACGTTATGAGGCAGAGAGCAGCGGAATAGTAACGTTACGAGGCAGAGAGCAGCGGAGTAGTAACGTTACGAGGCAGAGAGCAGCGGAGTAGTAACGTTACGAGGCAGAGAGCAGCGGAGTAGTAACGTTACGAGGCAGAGAGCAGCGGAGTAGTAACGTTACGGGGCAGAGAGCAGCGGAGTAGTAACGTTACGAGGCAGAGAGCAGCGGAGTAGTAACGTTACGAGGCAGAGAGCAGCGGAGTAGTAACGTTATGAGGCAGAGAGCAGCGGAGTAGTAACGTTACGGGGCAGAGAGCAGCGGAGTAGTAACGTTATGAGGCAGAGAGCAGCAAAGTAGTAACGTTACGAGGCAGAGAGCAGCGGAGTAGTAACGTTACGGGGCAGAGAGCAGCGGAGTAGTAAAGTTACGGGGCAGAGAGCAGCGGAGTAGTAACGTTACGGGGCAGAGAGCAGCGGAGTAGTAACGTTACGAGGCAGAGAGCAACGGAGTAGTAACGTTACGAGGCAGAGAGCAACGGAGTAGTAACGTTACGAGGCAGAGAGCAACGGAGTAGTAACGTTACGAGGCAGAGAGCAGCGGAGTAGTAACGTTACGAGGCAGAGCAGCGGAGTAGTAACATTACGAGGCAGAGCAGCGGAGTAGTAACGTTATGAGGCAGAGAGCAGCGGAGTAGTAACGTTACAGGGCAGAGAGCAGCGGAGTAGTAACGTTACGGGGCAGAGAGCAGCGGAGTAGTAACGTTACGAGGCAGAGCAGTGGAGTAGTAACGTTATGAGGCAGAGAGCAGCGGAGTAGTAACGTTATGAGGCAGAGAGCAGCGGAGTAGTAATGTAACGAGGCAGAGAGCAGCGGAGTACTAACGTTACGAGGCAGAGCAGCGGAGTAGTAACGTTATGAGGCAGAGGGCAGCGGAGTAGTAACGTTATGAGGCAGAGAGCAGCGGAGTAGTAACGTTACAGGGCAGAGAGCAGCGGAGTAGTAACGTTACAGGGCAGAGAGCAGCGGAGTAGTAACGTTACAGGGCAGAGAGCAGCGGAGTAGTAACGTTACGAGGCAGAGAGCAGCGGAGTAGTAACGTTACGAGGCAGAGCAGCGGAGTAGTAACGTTACAGGGCAGAGAGCAGCGGAGTAGTAACGTTACGAGGCAGAGAGCAGCGGAGTAGTAACGTTACGAGGCAGAGCAGCGGAGTAGTAAGGTTACAGGGCAGAGAGCAGCGGAGTAGTAACGTTACGAGGCAGAGAGCAGCGGAGTAGTAACGTTACGAGGCAGAGCAGCGGAGTAGTAACGTTACAGGGCAGAGAGCAGCGGAGTAGTAATGTTACGAGGCAGAGAGCAGCGGAGTACTAACGTTACGAGGCAGAGCAGCGGAGTAGTAACGTTATGAGGCAGAGAGCAGCGGAGTAGTAACGTTATGAGGCAGAGAGCAGCGGAGTAGTAACGTTACAGGGCAGAGAGCAGCGGAGTAGTAACGTTACAGGGCAGAGAGCAGCGGAGTAGTAACATTACAGGGCAGAGAGCAGCGGAGTAGTAACGTTACGAGGCAGAGAGCAGCGGAGTAGTAACGTTACGAGGCAGAGCAGCGGAGTAGTAACGTTACAGGGCAGAGAGCAGCGGAGTAGTAACGTTACGAGGCAGAGAGCAGCGGAGTAGTAACGTTACGAGGCAGAGCAGCGGAGTAGTAAGGTTACAGGGCAGAGAGCAGCGGAGTAGTAACGTTACGAGGCAGAGAGCAGCGGAGTAGTAACGTTACGAGGCAGAGCAGCGGAGTAGTAACGTTACGAGGCAGAGAGCAGCGGAGTAGTAACGTTACAGGGCAGAGAGCAGCGGAGTAGTAACGTTATGAGGCAGAGAGCAGCGGAGTAGTAACGTTATGAGGCAGAGAGCAGCGGAGTAGTAACGTTACGAGGCAGAGAGCAGCGGAGTAGTAACGTTACGAGGCAGAGAGCAGCGGAGTAGTAACGTTACAGGGCAGAGAGCAGCGGAGTAGTAACGTTATGAGGCAGAGAGCAGCGGAGTAGTAACGTTACGAGGCAGAGAGCTGCGGCGTAGTAACGTCATGAGGCAGAGAGCAGCGGAGTAGTAACGTTACGAGGCAGAGCAGCGGAGTAGTAACGTTACGAGGCAGAGAGCAGCGGAGTAGTAACGTTACAGGACAGAGAGCAGCGGAGTAGTAACGTTATGAGGCAGAGAGCAGCGGAGTAGTAACGTTATGAGGCAGAGAGCAGCGGAGTAGTAATCTTACAGGACAGAGAGCAGCGGAGTAGTAACGTTACAGGACAGAGAGCAGCGGAGTAGTAACGTTACAGGACAGAGAGCAGCGGAGTAGTAACGTTATGAGGCAGAGAGCAGCGGAGTAGTAACGTTACAGGACAGAGAGCAGCGGAGTAGTAACGTTATGAGGCAGAGAGCAGCGGAGTAGTAACGTTATGAGGCAGAGAGCAGCGGAGTAGTAACGTTACAGGACAGAGAGCAGCGGAGTAGTAACGTTATGAGGCAGAGAGCAGCGGAGTAGTAACGTTACTAGGCAGGGAGCTGCGGCGTAGTAACGTTATGAGGCAGAGAGCAGCGGAGTAGTAGCGTTACGAGGCAGAGAGCTGCGGCGTAGTAACGTTACGAGGCAGAGAGCAGCGGAGTAGTAACGTTACGAGGCAGAGAGCAGCGGAGTAGTAACGTTATGAGGCAGAGAGCAGCGGAGTAGTAACGTTACGAGGCAGAGAGCTGCGGCGTAGTAACGTTACGAGGCAGAGAGCTGCGGCATAGTAACGTTACGAGGCAGAGAGCTGCGGCGTAGTAACGTTACGAGGCAGAGAGCAGCGGAGTAGTAACGTTACGAGGCAGAGAGCAGCGGAGTAGTAACGTTACGAGGCAGAGAGCAGCGGAGTAGTAACGTTACGAGGCAGAGAGCAGCGGAGTAGTAAAGTTACAGGACAGAGAGCAGCGGAGTAGTAACGTTACGAGGCAGAGCAGCGGAGTAGTAACATTACGAGGCAGAGCAGCGGAGTAGTAACGTTATGAGGCAGAGAGCAGCGGAGTAGTAACGTTACAGGGCAGAGAGCAGCGGAGTAGTAACGTTACGGGGCAGAGAGCAGCGGAGTAGTAACGTTACGAGGCAGAGCAGTGGAGTAGTAACGTTATGAGGCAGAGAGCAGCGGAGTAGTAACGTTATGAGGCAGAGAGCAGCGGAGTAGTAATGTAACGAGGCAGAGAGCAGCGGAGTACTAACGTTACGAGGCAGAGCAGCGGAGTAGTAACGTTATGAGGCAGAGAGCAGCGGAGTAGTAACGTTATGAGGCAGAGAGCAGCGGAGTAGTAACGTTACAGGGCAGAGAGCAGCGGAGTAGTAACGTTACAGGGCAGAGAGCAGCGGAGTAGTAACGTTACAGGGCAGAGAGCAGCGGAGTAGTAACGTTACGAGGCAGAGAGCAGCGGAGTAGTAACGTTACGAGGCAGAGCAGCGGAGTAGTAACGTTACAGGGCAGAGAGCAGCGGAGTAGTAACGTTACGAGGCAGAGAGCAGCGGAGTAGTAACGTTACGAGGCAGAGCAGCGGAGTAGTAAGGTTACAGGGCAGAGAGCAGCGGAGTAGTAACGTTACGAGGCAGAGAGCAGCGGAGTAGTAACGTTACGAGGCAGAGCAGCGGAGTAGTAACGTTACAGGGCAGAGAGCAGCGGAGTAGTAATGTTACGAGGCAGAGAGCAGCGGAGTACTAACGTTACGAGGCAGAGCAGCGGAGTAGTAACGTTATGAGGCAGAGAGCAGCGGAGTAGTAACGTTATGAGGCAGAGAGCAGCGGAGTAGTAACGTTACAGGGCAGAGAGCAGCGGAGTAGTAACGTTACAGGGCAGAGAGCAGCGGAGTAGTAACGTTACAGGGCAGAGAGCAGCGGAGTAGTAACGTTACGAGGCAGAGAGCAGCGGAGTAGTAACGTTACGAGGCAGAGCAGCGGAGTAGTAACGTTACAGGGCAGAGAGCAGCGGAGTAGTAACGTTACGAGGCAGAGAGCAGCGGAGTAGTAACGTTACGAGGCAGAGCAGCGGAGTAGTAAGGTTACAGGGCAGAGAGCAGCGGAGTAGTAACGTTACGAGGCAGAGAGCAGCGGAGTAGTAACGTTACGAGGCAGAGCAGCGGAGTAGTAACGTTACGAGGCAGAGAGCAGCGGAGTAGTAACGTTACAGGGCAGAGAGCAGCGGAGTAGTAACGTTATGAGGCAGAGAGCAGCGGAGTAGTAACGTTATGAGGCAGAGAGCAGCGGAGTAGTAACGTTACGAGGCAGAGAGCAGCGGAGTAGTAACGTTACGAGGCAGAGAGCAGCGGAGTAGTAACGTTACGAGGCAGAGAGCAGCGGAGTAGTAACGTTACAGGGCAGAGAGCAGCGGAGTAGTAACGTTATGAGGCAGAGAGCAGCGGAGTAGTAACGTTACGAGGCAGAGAGCAGCGGAGTAGTAACGTTACGAGGCAGAGAGCAGCGGAGTAGTAACGTTACGGGGCAGAGAGCTGCGGCGTAGTAACGTCATGAGGCAGAGAGCAGCGGAGTAGTAACGTTACGAGGCAGAGCAGCGGAGTAGTAACGTTACGAGGCAGAGAGCAGCGGAGTAGTAACGTTACAGGACAGAGAGCAGCGGAGTAGTAACGTTATGAGGCAGAGAGCAGCGGAGTAGTAACGTTATGAGGCAGAGAGCAGCGGAGTAGTAATGTTACAGGACAGAGAGCAGCGGAGTAGTAACGTTACAGGACAGAGAGCAGCGGAGTAGTAACGTTACAGGACAGAGAGCAGCGGAGTAGTAACGTTATGAGGCAGAGAGCAGCGGAGTAGTAACGTTACAGGACAGAGAGCAGCGGAGTAGTAACGTTATGAGGCAGAGAGCAGCGGAGTAGTAACGTTATGAGGCAGAGAGCAGC
>CM042426.1:632941-635441 GCA_023631565.1 Gymnocephalus cernua | reverse complement strand
TGACAAAAACATCAGAATAACTGACAAACATGTCAGAAATTTGGCAAAAACTGAAAAAGTGACAACAACGTCAGAAAAACTAAAACTAGGCGGGCTAAAATGTAATGTGAACCTACATTGAGATGCGGGCCGGATCATAATCTGCGAGGGGCCGGATTTGGCCCACGGGCCTCGAGTTTGACACGCGTGCCATAAAGTAGATTTGTAATTTCATTCATGTTTTTATGTTAACACGTGTTGCTGAACCGGCGAGCTCTCCGTTAGCAAAGTTCAGAGACGTGAAAATCTCTCAGAAACTACTGAATTAATTAAAATACATGTTGTTCTTGTTCGTCAGCTGACTGTGATGATGAAGTATGAAATACATTTTCGTTTGTTTTGACTTCTGTATGATGAAAAAAAATGTTTACAGACGGCTGGATTTGCCACTTTTTCTGACGTTTTTGCCACTTTTCGATGTTTTTGTCACTTTTTCTGACGTTTCTGGGCGCTTTTCTTCTATGATGGCTGAGGAACTTCTTCGTGACTTCTTTATGACTTCATGTCGACCAAACTGTCAGAGAGAAGATTATATGACACATGCAATAATACAGTTATTGATATTTGACTTTACCGATTAAATAAAAGCACGTCAATAAACTCTACATGTCCGGCCCTGGATGTGATTCTTATTTTCCAGTGTGGCCCTCTGGGAAGTGGAGTTTGACCCCGTCTCCTATTGGTCGTATTGTGGTTGCTTTGCGTCGAAATGTGTCCAAACGAGAGTTCATATATTCAGTTTACTGCACAAAATCCTCACGTTTGAGAAGCTTCTTCTTCTTCTTAGCGACCGACAACCTAGAAAATCTTCACGATGCACCTTTTTAGATCTCCGTGGTTTTTAACTTTATTTTAACCCGATGAATGAAAGTTATCAGAGAAACAAGCTGAGCAAACGTTAGACAGCTGAACTCGCATCGCTCCTCCGTCGGACTGATCCTAAACGTGAGGCTGCTTTATTCTGTGTTTTATAATATATATATATATATATATATATATATATATATATATATATATATATATATATATATATATATATATATATATATATAGTGTATATAATTATTAAAGTGCCCATATTATGAAAAACATCACTTTCTCTGGGATTTGGGGTGTTATTTTGTGTCTCTGGTGCTTCCACACACATACACACTTGGAAAAAACTCCATCCATGTTGTTCTGAGTGAGATACGGTTTCTGAATGATTCCTGCCTTCAGTCTCTGGGTGAGCTGGTCAACATCTGCACGGCTTGTTAAGTAACTAGCCGAAACGATGGGCTAAACACAACCGCTAGCATGCTAGCGCTGGCGTTAGCATGCTAGCTCGTTCTCAATGGCAAAGCACTGCTACAACACACACAAGTTCACCATAATCTCCAGAAGAAGTACTTCCATGTGCGCCCTCCTTTAGAAGAAGTCTCCCGGCTAATCCTGCCTTGTAACTGACCAAAGTTGGAGAAACAACCTTTCTTTTACTGTCTGTGGAGCTAACTGACATGATCTACCATCTGAGCTACTGAGCATGTGCAGAGTGGAATCAAAGATAGTACAGAAGGAAAGATGATTCACTCTGTAGCTAAAACAGAGACCTGAACACAAGGTGAAAAGAGGAGCTGCAGCAGTGAGAGAGAGATGTGCTGTACAACAACAATATATTAAACCATGTAGACATATTTAAAGCTGTGGCTTCTGATCTGTCCATCCAGATAACTCCACAGCTGTGAAGGCGGCGTGCTACATCCTGATTGGAGTCGGGGCTTTCTCCATGCTCATGGGCTTCCTCGGCTGCCTGGGCGCCATCTATGAGATCCGCTGTCTGCTCGGCCTGGTGAGTGTCAGTTTGCATGAACATAACATAACATAACGTACGACATACCTCCCGGGTTTCTCACGTTTTTTAGCCCTATCTCCCGGTGTGTTATTTCTCTCGGGAAACTCCCTTAATTTGCACGGCCCAAACTCCTTTATAAATAATCTGTTTGTCTAATGTTGACCAGTTGCCAGATCTGGTATCAAATGCATCTTATTCACACAATCCACACACCATACACACCACACCTCGGATACAATATAAAAAAATAAAATATAAAATAAAAAAATTAATAAAACAAAATCTTGAACCTGCACTTCCATATGTCTGTTTGTAGCTTTACTTATTTAAAGCTAATGTACTTGCACTTCCTACTTGTTGTCTGGAGTTTGTACCTTCACAGTTGAAAGCACTTAATTGTAAGTCGCTTTGGATAAAAGCGTCAGCTACATGACACTTTTGTGACGTTTTTTTGACATTTTTGTAACTTTTTTTGACGTTTTTGTAACTTTTTTGACGTTTTTATCACATTTTCTGACGTTTTTGCCACTTTTTTCGATGTTTTTGTCACTTTTTCTGACGTGTAATGTAATGTAATATACAATTTACAAATAAAAGTTGTGTTAATCCAGGTCTGTTTAGTTCATGTAG
>CM042426.1:627147-630241 GCA_023631565.1 Gymnocephalus cernua | reverse complement strand
TGCAACAAAAATGCGGAAAAAAAAATAGACTGGTGCGCGCCCTCCGCTCGCGCGCTGAAAATCGGACGCGCGGCCCGGAAATGACGTCATTTTGGTTATGCATTGAATTATGAGATCACATAATCACGTTTTTCTGGAGGGACTGAATAACGCGCTTTATCTCAACGTGCTTGGTCGGGACTATCGGCGTCTCTTCAGACGCTGTTATGTTGAGGAAAAGGTCGTGGGGGGGGCTTACGTTTCTGTGACACGCGGGAAGAACGGGACTTTAGGAAACGTGCCACGCGGGACCTGATCCAGTCCATCCACCCCCCCGACCAGCCTCCCTACGAGGTATTTCCCCCTCCCATACTACTCGCCACCGTGGTCGCTCTTAAGCGCCGTACACACCGGCCAGACGGCAGATTTTGAGAGGCTACCGCTCGCCATTTCCAGCTTAGTCCGAACTGCCTCGTCTCCAACTGAAGACGTCGGGTCGGCCCAAAAGTTCCTCAGCATCATCGAAGAAAAGTGACCAAACATCAAAAGTGACCAAAACATCAAAAGTGACCAAAACATCAAAAGTGACAAAAACGTCAAAAGTGACCAAAACATCAAAAGTGACAAAAACGTCAAAAGTGACAAAAACGTCAAAAGTGACAAAACGTCAAAAAGTGACAAAAACGTCAAAAGTGACAAAAACGTCAAAAGTGACAAAAACGTCAAAAGTGACAAACCCGCCCTCCAATTGTCCACTCCTCATTTCCTGGTCAGCTCTCCACCAATCAGAATTGGTCTTGAGTCCGACTGCCCGCCCTCCGATTCAACAAGTCAAATCGTCCCAAATGAAGGGCCGACGGCTCCTCCAACTGACGACGGCACGGAACACGCCGACCAGACTCGAGTCACCGACCTCGCCAGACTCGAGTCACCGACCAGACTCGAGTCACCGACCAGACTCGAGTCACCGACCTCGCCAGACTCGAGTCACCGACCAGACTCGAGTCACCGACCAGACTCGAGTCACCGACCAGACTCGAGTCACCGACCTCGCCAGACTGCCAGACGGCTGAATATCGGCGTGGTGTGTACGAGGCGTTAGTGTTACGTCACCTCTGAACGCCGTGCAGCCGCTGCTCTCCTCGCTACGGTCCACTAACACGCTGAAGGGCGCCTTCTTCGTCTCTTCAGACGCCGCCAGCCGCCGTCCAAACGCCGTATTTCACGAGTTTGGAGTGAGAACGAGTTGAGTCTTCGACGAAAAGTAAAAACTTTTAAGTTCATATTTTAGCCACTTTGATTAAAATCAATAACAAACACGGCGTTCTAGGAGTGAAATGTTTCTTTAACCGCTTTTTGAAATATACGTGAACTTAAAATATGAAGAAAGAGGGAAATTATTTTGCCGTAGAAGAAATATTTATTTGGGAGATTCATCTTGGAAATTTCTTTATACAGAAACAATTTTGAAATTCATTTTATGTACAATTTTTTTGTTTTTAAACTTTCAGCCAAGATGTGTTGTTTTTATAATGTACAAATCCACCATCTTGTTTTTCCTTTTATTTTATGTACAGTCTATATGAAAACTGCTCATTAACAGTTATACTAGTTTCTAAGATGGAGAGTATGTCTGTAACTCGATGGGCGTCTGGTAGCTGAACTACAGCGTGTGTACTCACTCGTCTCTTCAGACGCTGTTATGTAGAGGAAAGGTCGTGGGGGGGGCTTACGTTTCTGTGACACGCGGGAAGAACGGGACTTTAGGAAACGTGCCACGCGGGACCTGATCCAGTCCATCCACCCCCCCGACCAGCCTCCCTACGAGGTATTTCCCCCTCCCATACTACTCGCCACCGTGGTCGCTCTTAAGCGCCGTACACACCGGCCAGACGGCAGATTTTGAGAGGCTACCGGCTCGCCATTTCCAGCTTAGTCCGAACTGCCTCGTCTCCAACTGAAGACGTCGGGTCGGCCCAAAAGTTCCTCAGCATCATCGAAGAAAAAGTGACCAAAACATCAAAAGTGACCAAAACATCAAAAGTGACCAAAACATCAAAGTGACAAAAGTCAAAAGACAAAACGTCAAAAGTGACAAAAAACGTCAAAAGTGACAAAAACGTCAAAAAGTGACAAAAATGTCAAAAGTGACAAACCCGCCCTCCAATTGTCCACTCCTCATTTCCTGGTCAGCTCTCCACCAATCAGATTGGGTCGTTGAGTCCGACTGCCCGCCCTCCGATTCAACAAGGTCAAATCGTCCCAAATGAAGGCCGACGGCTCCTCCGACTGACGACGGCACGGAACACACCGACCAGACTCGAGTCACCGACCTCGCCAGACTCGAGTCACCGACCAGACTCGAGTCACCGACCAGACTCGAGTCACCGACCAGACTCGAGTCACCGACCTCGCCAGACTCGAGTCACCGACCAGACTCGAGTCACCGACCAGACTCGAGTCACCGACAGACTCGAGTCACCGACCAGACTCGAGTCACCGACCTCCGCCAGACTGCCAGACGGCTGAATATCGGCGTGGTGTGTACGAGGCGTTAGTGTTACGTCACCTCTGAACGCCGTGCAGCCGCTGCTCTCCTCGCTACGGTCCACTAACACGCTGAAGGGCGCCTTCTTCGTCTCTTCAGACGCCGCCAGCCGCCGTCCAAACGCCGTATTCACGAGTTTGGAGTGAGAACGAGTTGAGTCTTCGACGAAAAGTAAAAACTTTTAAGTTTCATATTTTAGCCACTTTGATTAAAATCAATAACAAACACGGCGTTCTAGGAGTGAAAATGTTTCTTTTAACCGCTTTTTGAAATATACGTGAACTTAAAATATGAAGAAAGAGGGAAATTATTTTGCCGTAGAAGAAATATTTTTTGGGAGATTCATCTTGGAAATTTCTTTATACAGAAACAATTTATGTACAATGTTTTTGTTTTTAAACTTTCAGCCAAGATGTGTTGTTTTTATAATGTACAAATCCACCATCTTGTTTTTCCTTTTTTTTTTATGTACAGTCTATATGAAAACTGCTCATTAACAGTTATACTAGGTTTCCTAAGATGGAGAGTATGTCTGTAACTCGATGGGCGTCTGGTAGCTGAACTACA
>CM042426.1:599647-622147 GCA_023631565.1 Gymnocephalus cernua | reverse complement strand
TTGTGTTTTCCATACTGTCCCAACTTTTTCTGATTTGGGGTTGTACTTCCAGAGAAGCCACAGTCGTTCTAAGCTGAAGATAAATCCTTGAGATGTGTTATGGTTTCCCCGCTGTGACTGGCTCTCTCACCCACTGTGCGAGCAGGAAGTCTGCTGCATTATTTAAAAATCACCCTCCCAGGTTTTAAACCTCTGCAGGTCGAGCAGAAAACAAAATTATTCATCTGTGTTTGTGGCCGAGGAGAGAAGGAGCCAGTCAGCTGGACCACACATGGAGAAAGTAGCAAGGTTTCCCTCGTCTTCATCGCTGTGCCTGAACAGACTCGAGCTCCCTGGCGTCCTGCACATGTTCTGCCAGATGGCGTTCTTCTGTCAGCGCAGGGAACAGAGGTACTCACAATGTGTCAACACTTCCCTGCACCTACACACCTCACTGCTGTGTGGGATGCATCGTAAAAACACCTCGCTGGGTTGTTGAAAAGTGATGTTTTTCAGAAAGAAAAGAATAGAATAGAAAAGAATAGAATAGAATGCCTTTTATTGTCACTATACACACACAAAATGAGATTAAAAGCAACTCCTTTTCCAGTGCCAACATGTACATAAAAGAAATGTAAAAAACATGGAATAAAATGAGTAGTGCAAGTAGCAGTGTGTGTGTGTGTGTGTGTGTGTGTGTGGGGGGGGGGGTTCTGAGATGCTATATACATACAGTGTGATATGCAGTGTGGAGTAATGATATTGTACAGTATACATATATTGCACAGTATACACATAATGCACAGTATACAGATATTGCACAGTAATGATATTGCACAGTATACAGATTTTGCACAGTAATGATATTGACAGTATACAGATATTGCACAGTATACAGATATTGCACAGTATACAGATATTGCACAGTAATGATATTGCACAGTATACAGATATTGCACACTGCACAGTATACAGATGTTGCACAGTAATGATATTGCACAGTATACAGATAATGCACAGTATACAGATGTTGCACAGTAATGATATTGCACAGTATACAGATAATGCACAGTAATGACATTGCACAGTATACACATATTGCACAGTATACAGATATTGCACAGTAATGATATTGCACAGTATACAGATATTGCACAGTAATGATATTGCACAGTATACAGATATTGCACAGTAATGATATCGTACAGTATACAGATATTGCACAGTAATGATATTGCACAGTATACAGATATTGCACAGTAATGATATCGTACAGTATACAGATATTGCACAGTAATGAAATTGCACAGTATACAGATATTGCACAGTATTATCAATATTATCAAACTATTAAATATTAATTGCACAGTAGGTGGGTAGAAGAAAGTCCGAGGGTTGGGGGGGGGGGGGGGGGGGGGGGGGTTAGACTGTAAAGTCAGTACATGTGTGTCTGTGCAAGAACTAGTTATGTTTATTGCACAAAGCAAAGGAAGAAATAATAACGGTTATGAACTCTTTTTTTGTGCAGCACATTTCAGACAAACAATACAGATAAAAGTACCGGACACACACACACACACACACACACACACACACACACACACACACACACACACACACACACACACACACACACCAGATAT
This sequence comes from Gymnocephalus cernua, assembly GCA_023631565.1. Taxonomy (NCBI): domain Eukaryota; kingdom Metazoa; phylum Chordata; class Actinopteri; order Perciformes; family Percidae; genus Gymnocephalus; species Gymnocephalus cernua. The sequence goes on along the minus strand of CM042426.1, from coordinate 620,525 downwards.
GTTAATTTAAGAGTTAAGGATAATAAACTAAACTAAAGTGTGTGCAGCGGCTTCATGAAAGCACCAAACCGGAGTAGGTCACCTTGCCCAGAGGCATCACGGCTGCACTGACTGGCCCATCAACCACGGCTGCAGCAGCCAATTAGAGCGAACAGCGCCGGTGGAAACACGGATAGAGAGACTCAGTGTGTCAACCTTTTTATCTCTGCCCTCATTTTATATTCTGTAGTTGTTTTCATGCAGCGTGTGAGTGATGGCTTCCCACATTTCGCTGCTGCAGATTAGCATACGTGTGTGAGTGGAGAGCAAAGGCAGCATTACATTACATTACATTACATTACATTACATTACATGTCATTTAGCCGACGCTTTTATCCAAAGCGACTTCCAATTAAGTGCTTTCAACTGTGAAGGTACAAACTCCAGACAACAAGTAGTAAGTGCAAGTACATTAGCTCTAAATAAGTAAAGCTACAAAGAGACATATGAAAGTGCAGGTTCAAGATTTTTTTTTAATTTTTTTATCCGAGGTGTAGTCTGAAGAGATGTGTTTTTAGCCTTCGGTGGAATGTGTGCAGGCTTTCGTCCATCCTGATATCGGAGGGGAGCTTTGACCATGTCCTGGATGTAAGCTGGGGCTGATCCAGTCGTGGCCCTGTATGTAACGCTGCGTTCCAGCCGACCCGTAACTCGTGTTTTCACCACCTTCTACCCGTGAAAGTGCCCTGGAACGGCAGTCCAACCCGTAACTTACTACCCGTGACCTCGCACCAGATCGCTGTTCTCCCAGTTACAGTTGTTGACGTCTCACACACACATAAACAACAATGGCGACCCCTGTTGATGCCGTACAGACGCTGGTGATTAACGGTGAGAAATAGAAATAAATAGACATAAACAGGCAACGTAAAGTAATTCTGCACATTGTAATCAAAACAATACACACATGATTGTGTACTACTACAGGTTATGTTTATTAAATGAAGCCCAAAATATGTTGCTAACTAGAAATCACTAGTATTAGCTAGCGCTAGCTAACATCACCGTTAGGTAGCTGCTAGCTAATGTTGATGTTAGGTAGCCGCTAGCTAACATCAACATTAGGTAGCCGCTAGCTAACATCAACATTAGGTAGCCGCTAGCTAACATCAACATTAGGTAGCCGCTAGCTAACATCAACATTAGGTAGCCGCTAGCTAACATCAACATTAGGTAGCCGCTAGCTAACATCAACGTTAGGTAGCCGCTAGCTAACATTAACGTTAGGTAGCCGCTAGCTAACATCAACATTAGGTAGCCACTAGCTAACGTTAACATTAGGTAGTGCTAGCTAACATCAACATTAGGTAGCCGCTAGCTAACATCAACATTAGGTAGCCGCTAGCTAACATCAACATTAGGTAGCCGCTAGCTAACATCAACATTAGGTAGTGCTAGCTATCATCAACATTAGGTAGCTGCTAGCTAACATCAACATTAGGTAGCCGCTAGCTAACATCAACATTAGGTAGCCGCTAGCTAACATCAATATTAGGTAGCCGTAGCTAACATCAACGTTAGGTAGCCGCTAGCTAACATTAACGTTAGGTAGCCGCTAGCTAACATCAACGTTAGGTAGCCGCTAGCTAACATCAACATTAGGTAGCCGCTAGCTAACATCAACATTAGGTAGCCGCTAGCTAACATCAATATTAGGTAGCCACTAGCTAACATCAATGTTAGGTAGCCGCTAGCTAACATCAACATTAGGTAGCCGCTAGCTAACATCAACATTAGGTAGCCGCTAGCTAACATCAACATTAGGTAGCCGCTAGCTAACATCAACATTAAGTAGCCTAACCTGAACCCTGCCAACTGCACAATGTTTAGCTCGCCAGCTCGGGACTTTGCCTGGAACGCTACCAAGTCGTGAGTCGTGACTTGAAGTCGTAACTTACGGGCTAAAAATTGTGCCTGGAACGCAGCATGAGTACTAGTGTCTTGAAGCGGATGCGGGCAGCAACTGGTAACCAGTGACGAGAGCGGAGGAGCGGCGCAGTGGGAGAGAACTTGGGGAGGTTAGCATCAGGAGATGCGTTCTTCAGAGGTTACTTTGTAGTTTGAATGTTTCTGATGTACTATACTATAACATAATACTATAACAGGGATTGGTTTAAGAATCACGACGGCAAAAGAAAAGGGAAAATGCTGAGCGACTATTTCACATCAAAAACAGATTATTTAAAGGCTCCACAGACCCACACAGGTGTTAAGTATTACGTGATAAGTACTGCACTCAAGTACAAATTCAAGTTACTTGTGCTTTACTTGACTATTTTCATTGTATGCTGCCTTGTACTTTACTTCTACTCCACCACATCTCAGATGCAAATACTGTAGCCTACTTTTTACTTCACTACATTTGCCTGAGTAAAAGTAAAACTACAGTGAAGACATACTCTGTTTCAAGTTAAAGTCCTGCATTGAAGATCTCATTTGAGTAAAAGTACAAAAGTTCAAAATATCAAAATATACAGTACTCAGTGTACCAAAGGTAAAAGTACTCATGGTTAGATTAGATTCAACTTTATTTAATTAAATAAAAACATAATTTAGCAGAGTACAGGTAGCCTGGGAGATATATATATATATATATATATATATATATATATATATATATATATATATATATATATATATATATATATATATATATATATATATATATTTATATTGCATAGGTTTATGGGCAGGTTATGGAATAAAAAAAATAAAAATATTGTGCAGTTGTGGGTGTTAGCAGTGCAAGGGCATTGTACATTTAAATACAGTTTTTCTGTTTTAACTAAAACTATTTGAAAATATTGACTGTGGGACTTTTGCTTGTAACAGAGTATTTTTACAGAGTGGTACCGTATTGTTACTTTCTTCTTCCAACACTGACACGGAACACGTTTTGGTGCGACACCTTTTCCGGAAGTAGTTTTAATCTGAAAGTCCCGTCCAGAAGCTGGAGTGTAGTTGTCTGTGGAGCTTGACGGCGCTTTAAATGGGAACGTGGACGAGCAGCAGCTCCCAGTCTGCTGCAGCTGCAGGCCGAGGCTACACGGTGACTAGAGTCTGGTGATTTATTAGTTAGTCTGGTGGATTTATTAGAGTCTGGTGATTTATTAGTTAGTCTGGAGAAAAGTGACTTCACTTCCACAACCGGTAAAAGAGAAAGCGGTAAGTTACAGCGCTTTATATTCACTACTAACCGAGTCTGATGTATGGTATATAGGTTACAGGTATACAGGTTCTGGTATATATATATATATACCAGAATCTGCCTTTGGGGGGGCATGCATGCATATCATAGTGGAGGGTCTGGGTGTCCTCCCCCAGTGAAGTTTTGAGCATCAGCAACTTGATTTTTATTGCGTTTGGATACGCTTTAATGCACCAATTTACGGTGGAAATCCCTTTATTTAGCCAATGTGAAGAAGAAAAACTGATGACAATTCAAAATATATCAAAAATAATAATGCAAAGTATGTTGGTGTGGGTCATTGGGCATTTTTAGGTGGATATATATATATATATATATATATATACAGTATATACTCTGGTCCATTAAAGCACGTGAAGCTGTTTGACTTCTAAAGCCCATGAGAACCGTGGAGAGTCAACCCACAGACCTGTGTCAGATAACGGCCATAATAATAGGAATAATAACTGGAATAATAACTGGACTTTGGTTCGATTTGTTGACAGTTTCCAGTGGTTATGAGGAGCAATATGAGAGAGAAATGTGGTGATCACTGATCGTTGTTAAGATGTTATTGAACTGCTATCTTAATGAAGTTCTCCTGATGATTTGAGTTATATTCACCAACTCTTTCTAACATTACATGTGAGCCTGTGAAAGACTAAGTCTAGTGTAACGTTAGCTAAATATCTGCTGGGTGTTAAAGTGTCTAAAGATAAATAACAAAGCTGCAAATATTAATAATAAATAATAAACACAATTTATTTTTTACTTGAACCACAGTTGTGTGTCCATTTTAGCAGTGGTGTAGTCTAATGTATTGTACTGGGCCAGGATGGGGGAAGGGGGGGGCATATCATAGTTGGGGGGTCTGGGTGTCCTCCCCCAGGGAAGTTTTGAGCATCAGCAACTTAATTGTTGTTGCATTTGGATACGCTTTAATGCACCAATTTAATTTAGAAGTATGAATCAGTTTGCACTTTATCGTTCACGTCTTCTTAATGTAAACATTGATCATGTTTTTGTGAACATTGTAATAATGCACCAGGTTACAGGGGTCCTGGTGCATTTGTAGAATCTCTTTCATAAACTGTAATATCCCAAATCGACATTAAATCGGGAATCGAATCGGGACCTTGTGGCAGTAGCCACGCAGCCAAAGGCGAGTACGCGTCTTGGTAACACGCCAATAATGGCAGACGAATTGGCGTGTCACACATGCGCCGCTTCATGACATCAGTCTGAGTATTTCACAAGACAAACAAGTAGTAAAAAGTAAGAAAAAGTGAATAATTCTGTGTAATAGATTTCCTTCTCTCATCACGTGGTGACCCATCGGATCTGGTAAGAAGGAAGAAGGAAGAGGGTTGTTTCCTTGTTTCCTTGATTCCTTGATTAAATCAGGAGCCTTTAACGCGACCTATTCTCCTCAAACGCTGCAGACACACAATGCTCTTTCAACGGTTTCCAGTTTTAACGAGATTAAGTTCAGCAAAGTGAATTAAAAAGCAGATGGCCGGCTGTCCACGGAGCGACCCCGAGCCTGAACTCTGCCTCAGCGTGGGGGGGGGGGCTCTACCAGCTTTTCTTTCTGCCCGTGGTCTTTTAAAACGGCAGTTCCACTTTCTGTGTCCGGGTTACAAAGAGCTTCACAATGAATTAAGCCGGCTGCACGCTGGCTGCGTGGCGTGAGCGTGGCGTGAGCGTGGCGGGGTTTATATGATTATTTTTGGGGCTTTTATGCCTTTATTTGACAGGACAGCGAGGTGAGAAAGGAGGGAGAGGGGGGGAGATATGCAGGAAATCATCACAGGCCGGACTCCAACCCAGGACCTCTGTGTCGAGGCGTAACACTCTCAGTATGTGTGCGCCTGCTCTACCACTGACCCAACCCGGCCACGAGTGTGGCTTTTCTGTTGCGTGGCGGCTGAGTGGTGTTTTCTATGTCTTTGCACACCAGAAACGTGTCTGACGCGGCGCTGCTGCTGCTGCTGCTCGTCTTGTCTGCATGTTATGTATGTTTACCATTGATAAAATGCACTCAAGCAGTAGAATACTTCATGCAGGCAGCGTGCACGCTCTAACCTGTTAACATGGGAGCTGAAATAAAAACGGACACGCCACGCAGCCGACACGCTCACGCCACGCAGCCGACACGCTCACGCCACGCAGCCGACACGCTCGCGCCACGCAGCCGACACGCTCACGCCACGCATCCGACACGCTCACGCCACGCAGCCGACACGCTCGCGCTCGTTAACCTATTGGCAGTCCCTCCAGAAAAACGCTTTTTTTGTGATTGTTGAGGGCAGAAATCCTTGATTATGCGGCACGTTTTCTTAAAAAATGTGATGGAATATGCGGGATATTTATGCAGTTTTATGCGATGAAATTGCGGAACTTGAAACTGCGGTTTGATGAAAAAGAGAAAACAAAGTGATTCCCCCCCAACACCGTGTTCTCACTAGGATAAATTACATCACTTCATAACGTTCCCATGGCAACAGGGGAAAATGGCTGCTCTTGTGTGAAGTAAACGCAACATTTTTCATCTTTCTGCTGAGATATATCTGACTTTTTTGCAATGAAAATGCGGGGATTATGAAATCACACAAGCTCCGCATATTTTGCACGGAAATCGGCAATTTATGCGGCGAAAGTGCGGCGTATTTGAAAAAATGTGGCCCCCGCATAAATATGCAGACTTTGGCTGATTATGCGTTGAATTCTGCGATCGCATAATCATGTTTTTCTGGAGGGAGTGGATTGGGCTGTTCAGTCAGGACACTCCGCAGCTGGAGGCTGTTGTGCAGCAGTTTGCAGTAAAGCTGCAATTATGAATCAATTAACAGATTAGTTGTTAACTATTACACTAATTGGCATCTATTTTGATAGTCAATTCATTGGTTTGAGTCATTTTTTTTTTATCAATAAAGGTACAAAAATCCATCTTTCTTCTCTCCTCTGGGACAGGAAACTGAATATCTTTGAGTTGGGGACAAAACGAGACCCTGGAGGACGTCTTCTTGGGCTTTTTGGGGAAACTCTGATCCACATTTTTCACCATTTTCTGACATTTTAGAGACCGAACAACTGATCCATTCATCTGGAAAATAATCGCTAGTTGCAGCCCTAGAGCAGTATAATTGTGGTTAACTATTTTAATATTTTGGGAGGAAGACATTGTCCCCTAATCCTGCGTACAGCTGCAGGTTCCTGCTGGCAGCTGTGCAGATGATGCAGGCTCATGACTCACAGATGTGGAGGACCGTCCAAATCTGTTGGCAGCAGCCGCTGCCCACACAGCAAGAAGCCCTTCTCCCTGTTTCTTACTTGCTCCGTTGCCTCAGTGTGTGAAAGAAAAACAAAATCAAATTCATGTGCAGATGAGGTGTCATGGTGACTAATGCTGGATCGGCTGAACATTTATTTTGGGGAGACCTGAATAACTGTTTTCCATCTCTGAAGTGTTTACTGATGAGTTTGAAATGCAGATTCAAGCTCCATCAAACGCACCTGAAAGCAGCATTAGCAGCAGCTGTGAGTTTATCATGTGAAAGGTGGAGCAGTATGTCCTTACTGGTTAACGTCTGCACCAGTTCATGTATGAATATGGAGCGTCTACACCAGTTCATGTATGAATATGGAGCGTCTGCACCAGTTCATGTATGAATATGGAGCGTCTACACCAGTTCATGTATGAATATGGAGCGTCTACACCAGTTCATGTATGAATATGGAGCGTCTACACCAGTTCATGTATGAATATGGAGCGTCTACACCAGTTCATGTATGAATATGGAGCGTCTACACCAGTTCATGTATGAATATGGAGCGTCTGCACCAGTTCATGTATGAATATGGAGCGTCTGCACCAGTTCATGTATGAATATGGAGCGTCTGCACCAGTTCATGTATGAATATGGAGCGTCTACACCAGTTCATGTATGAATATGGAGCGTCTGCACCAGTTCATGTATGAATATGGAGCGTCTACACCAGTTCATGTATGAATATGGAGCGTCTACACCAGTTCATGTATGAATATGGAGCGTCTGCACCAGTTCATGTATGAATATGGAGCGTCTACACCAGTTCATGTATGAATATGGAGCGTCTACACCAGTTCATGTATGAATATGGAGCGTCTACACCAGTTCATGTATGAATATGGAGCGTCTACACCAGTTCATGTATGAATATGGAGCGTCTACACCAGTTCATGTATGAATATGGAGCGTCTACCCCAGTTCATGTATGAATATGGAGCGTCTACCCCAGTTCATGTATGAATATGGAGCGTCTACACCAGTTCATGTATGAATATGGAGCGTCTACACCAGTTCATGTATGAATATGGAGCGTCTACATCAGTTCATGCAAATGCAAATGTAACATTTTACATTATCAAGCCAATAGGAATACTTTGAATTGATGGTGGTGGTAAATATTCATGAAAAAGGACACGTTGGTGAACTTTAAAACCTAGAAAAGAATATCTTTACTCCTGATGGAAGATGTGATGAAAAGAGAATTACTCCAACACTTCAGCACCTCGGCGCCATCTCAGAGCGCCGAGCTGCCGGCCGGGTCGAGGACAAACCAAACGTTAAAAAGATGAAAGTAAAAATGTGGCACTGAGGTAGAAACATAATCCTCCAGGGACCCAATTACACTCGAGACCCCGAGAGGTGGATGCAGAGGCGGAGAAAGGGAGGCGTCCTCCTCAGACAGCTGAGCGGCCTGCACATCGTCAGCCTGAAGCTGACTTCTATTAACTCCTGTTTATTAATCAGACTGTGTGACACGCCAGTCCGTACGCCATTATTGGCGTGTTATCAAGACGCACACTCACTTTTTAGCGTGTTTATCAACGCCGTTTGGCCTCCATTGACTTACATTACCTTGCGATTGCGTGTGAATTTACGCCGTAGCGAGTAGTATGAAAGGGGGAAAATCTGCGTAGGGAGGTTGGTTGGGGGGGGGGGGTGGGGGGGGTGGATGGGTCAAACAACAACAACAGGACTTTCACCCAGGAGACCGGGGATCAGGTCCTGCGTGACTACAAAGCAACCCCAGAGTTTTCAAACCAAAACGGGGGCAGCCAGGGGCGTAGCACTAAATTCTGGGCCCTGTAGAAAGGCATTTTCTACGGGCCCCTCCCCGCATCCACAGCTATTCATTCTAGCATCATTTTGGGCCCCCCCTCACATGAGGGTCCTGGGCACTTGGTCCCCTACGCGAGGTGTGTCTGTGTTCCCTTTGACACAGAAATGGATCATAAAATGTCTATATTATATATTTCTTTTAAAAGTGCCGTAGGTAGGATTGTGAAGATCCAGGACTTCTAAGCCCCTCCCCCCACAAGGGAGAGCTGTGCACAATAGAGCGCGTGTGAAGAGGCGGGAAGGGGAGGAAACCTACCTGCAGCTCGTGCGTGGGGAAGGGGGAGGGGAGGACGCTATGAAATGCGCTTGCCTGAGCAGTGATTGATAGGCAGTTAGACACGCCCCCCCTGGCCCTGATTGATGCATCTGAACAGTTAGACACGCCCCCTGGCCCTGATTGATGCATCTGAACAGTTAGACACTCCCCCTGACCCTGATTGGTGCATCTGAACAGTTAGACACTCCCCCTGGCCCTGATTGGTGCATCTGAACAGTTAGACACGCCCCCTGGCCCTGATTGATGCATCTGAACAGTTAGACACTCCCCCTGACCCTGATTGGTGCATCTGAACAGTTAGACACTCCCCCTGGCCCTGATTGGTGCATCTGAACAGTTAGACACTCCCCCTGGCCCTGATTGGTGCATCTGAACAGTTAGACACCCCCCTGGCCCTGATTGGTGCATCTGAACAGTTAGACACTCCCCCCTGGCCCTGATTGGTGCATCTGAACAGGGAGCGGTGGATTTCTGTAAATCCCCCTCCAGGCTGTAGGTGGAGCCAGAGGAGCTGGATTTATTTTAAAGTACCTGCTTCATGTAGTTCTACTGGAACATCGGGGCAGTTTCAGCAGGTATATGACAGAAAGGTAGTTTTAGAAGTATTACCTGCTGCACCTTTAAATTAAACTACCGGCATACAGAAAACAACTTAATGACAGTTTCTTTTTGAGAGTTTCTGTTTTTATTTCTCGTTTCCCTGAAGAAAACTGAAGAAATACTAATAATCCCAGAAGGAAAGCTCACTGTGTCTCCTTTGACTCACACACTCCTACGCCTGCAGGACAGTTTAAAGATACATGCGCTCTGCTAACGGTCCGCATACATTACGCGTTCAATGTAGCCGAAACGTAAGAGAAATCAATGCACCAGCTGTGACTCTATGCTGCCTTCTGTGCTCAGACTCCTCACAAAGTGAACCTGGAGTCTGAGCAGGACCACACACGCAGCAGGCCCCTCTCGCTGTAATTGCCTCGCAAAAAAAACAACGTTACCTTCGTTACAGCCGAGGACATCTGGTTCACGTTTGGGAGAATAAACTGAGAAATGCTGTCTGCCGGTTTCTCTCAGACTCTGCTCTGAATTATTGGCCTTCACGTGTTAACGAGTGTGTACGAGTGGCTCGGTGCCAAATGCTCTGGGGATTTAGCCACTGTGTTACAGCTGCACCGCTTCTTTTTCATTTAATAAACCGCAGTGACTGAACTACCGAGGCATTCGGTCGTGGCAGAGAGCACTAAAAGCTACCACGCTGTGTGCAAAGTCTGACGTTCTCTTGGATATTGTGGTTAGATTGCAAATTCTTTGCTTTAACTAGCCCAAAGTCAGCCTTTAAACCCAGGAGTGACTTCTGATTCACAGCCGAACAGCAGGAAACACGTCTGTTATTTCCAATCACAAAATATTCCACCAGCTACAACTTTTTGTTTTCGTCTCCTCACTTCTTGACTATTATAATGCACTGTGTGACCTTATAGGTCAAGACGCGGCGGAATCACTATTAAGTCCCAAGTTCTGCTGCAGGATTCCCAACTATAACTCTGCATGTAGACGACTGAAATGCATCACACACCAAAAGTCAAACCATCAACTAGGCCTGTAACAATTCCAAATGTTGCTGGACAATATAGCTTTTTATCATCACTGCGTAAATGTAAATGTAATTTAAAAACATAATAATAAATAACCATTTTTAAATATTGCACCTGTCAATACAGAACGAAATATTCTGTAGCCTATTATTTCATTTTATCAAAGGGAAACATACATGTGTACAGACAAGGCAGACACGTTTCTAGTGTGTAAAGACAGAAAACGCCACGTAGCCGCCACGCAACTGACACGCAACAGAAACGCCACGCTCACGCCAAGCTCACGCCACGCTCACGCCAAGCTCACGCCAGTGTGAAGCCCCCCTTAGGTGATGCACAAAACGGCTCGTGTACTCCATCTAACCCTTAAAATGGTGGGGGAAATACCCTGAATACAGATTTATTAACGCAAAGTCAAACTCAGAGGCAATCTCTGCATCATGAAGCTATTTTGTTTGTTTGACGAGCTGGAAACAATCAGCTGGCCCACAGATCAATACATGGCGACCCACAGGGGAAACGGTTGTCATGGCCAATGTTTAACAAAAGCTGTTGTCAGCGGTGAGATCCTAACAAAAGAGCTGCTAAGTACTGAAGGATTAGTCTGTGCACTTTTAATTTGGCTGCACTACTGTGTGTATTGAGTGCCTTCTCCAGGTAGGGAATGAGTCCTTACCCCAAGTGAAGGAGTTTAAGTACCTTGGGGTCTTGTTCGTGAGTGAGGGGACAATGGAGCGGGAGATTGGTCGGAGAATCGGCGCAGCGTGGGCGGTATTACATTCAGTTTATCGCACCGTTGTGACGAAAAGAGAGCTGAGCCAGAAGGCAAAGCTCTCGATCTACCGGTCAGTTTTCGTTCCTACCCTCACCTATGGTCATGAAGGCTGGAGGTCATGACTGAAAGAACCAGATCCAGGGTACAAGCGGCCGAAATGGGTTTCCTCAGGAGGGGGGCTGGCGTCTCCCTTAGAGATAGGGTGAGAAGCTCAGTCATCCGTGAGGAGCTCGGAGTAGAGCCGTAGTTTTAGAAGTATTACCAACTGCACCTTTAAACAGTAGGTATACAGTAGGTATAACATAAATAATATAGAACATAAAGAATATAGGACATAAAGAATATAGGACATAAAGAATATAGGACAAAGAATATAGAACATAAAGAATATAGGACATAAAGAATATAGGACAAAGAATATAGGACAAAGAATATAGAACATAAAGAATATAGGACATAAAGAATATAGGACAAAGAATATAGGACAAAGAATACAGAACATAAAGAATATAGAACATAAAGAATATAGGACATAAAGAATATAAAGAATATAGGACACAAAGAATATAGGACACAAAGAATATAGAACATAAAGAATATAGGACATAAAGAATATAGGACATAAAGAATATAGGACATAAAGAATATAGGACAAAGAATATAGGACACAAAGAATATAGAACATAAAGAATATAGAACATAAAGAATATAGGACATAAAGAATATAGGACATAAAGAATATAGGACAAAGAATATAGGACAAAGAATACAGAACATAAAGAATATAGAACATAAAGAATATAGGACATAAAGAATATAAAGAATATAGGACATAAAGAATATAGAACATAAAGAATATAGGACATAAAGAATATAGAACATAAAGAATATAGAACATAAAGAATATAGAACATAAAGAATATAGGAGTAACAAGAGGAGAAACTCAATAAAACGTTTCATTGCAAGCTGCAGCACAATGTTCTATTGAGGTTATCCTCTTGTTACGTCTTTACTCTTTGATGCACCTCTCGAAAAATACACATCACTTGGTAGCGTGACTCATTTCCTGGTTCTCCTTCTCCATAAACAACATGAAATCAAGGAGAGGGTTAACTTCTCCTGCTGCAGGTTTCCCACCATGGTCAGAAAGAACAGAGGAGACACTTTGCTTATCTCACTATGACTCTAGAGTCACTACTCGCTCCGAAGATAATCGCCATCACTCTCTCACTTCTCCCTCGCTCGGCCATACACCTGTAGACATGCTCTTTATTTATTTATGTATTTATGTATTTAATACTGTCCAACCAGTACAACATGTCCTCTTCTGTAGACACATGTTGGACCGGTCCAATATGACTGCAGGTTTAAATAAACCTTGTGTTGTAAGAAAACTTGTTTTATTTGTTATGAATCTATTTTGATGCTTTTTCCAATAACATAGCTAATTTTACATGTTTATCTAAATTAATATCGATATCGCAATATACATTTTTTCAATATCGTGCACCCCTACTGGGAGGAGGCCTCGGGGAAGACCCAGGACTAGGTGGAGGCACGTGCAGCTGGGAGGAGGTCTCGGGGAAGGCCCAGGACTAGGTGGAGGGATTATATCTCCAACCTGACCTGGGAACGCCTCGGGATCCCCCAGTCAGAGCTGGTTAATGTGGCTCGGGAAAGGGAGGTTTGGGGTTCCCTCCTGGAGCTGCTGCTCCCGTGACCCAACACCGGATAAGCGGACGAAGATGGATATTGTGTGCATGAATGTGAGCTGAATAATAGTTAACTTTACAGCTTCACCATTCGTCTCTGGTGGATCTCGCGTGGATGTGACACATAGTCCTGCAGTTTTGAGTCACATTCAAAAACATGAATCATGCAGCACAAACACACATGACTCACTCCCATTACTGAAGTGATTTTTCCTTTTCTTCAGCGTTTTCCCGCGGCCTGATGGACTGTAGGTAGCGTAGAGTACCATCACAGCAGCAGCAGCATCCATTATCATTTCACTCCTGCTCGCATGTGGTGGGTGCTGTAGAAACAGCCAGACATAATGCAGAGTACGAGGGTCACTAGACATAATGCAGAGTACGAGGGTCACTAGACATAATGCAGAGTACGAGGGTCACTAGACGTAATGCAGAGTACGAGGGTCACTAGACATAATGCAGAGTACGAGGGTCACTAGACATAATGCAGAGTACGAGGGTCACTAGACATAATGCAGAGTACAAGGGTCACTTGACACAATGCAGAGTACAAGACACAATGCAGAGTACAAGGGTCACTAGACACAATGCAGAGTACAAGGGTCACTAGACAATGCAGAGTACAAGGGTCACTAGACATAATGCAGAGTACAAGGGTCACTAGACATAATGCAGAGTACAAGAGTCACTAGACACAATGCAGAGTACAAGGGTCACTAGACATAATGCAGAGTACAAGGGTCACTAGACATAATGCAGAGTACAAGGGTCACTAGACAATGCAGAGTACGAGGGTCACTAGACATAATGCAGAGTACGAGGGTCACTAGACATAATGCAGAGTACGAGGGTCACTAGACATAATGCAGAGTACGAGGGTCACTAGACATAATGCAGAGTACGAGGGTCACTAGACGTAATGCAGAGTACAAGGGTCACTAGACGTAATGCAGAGTACGAGGGTCACTAGACATAATGCAGAGTACGAGGGTCACTAGACACAATGCAGAGTACAAGGGTCACTTGACACAATGCAGAGTACAAGACACAATGCAGAGTACAATGGTCACTAGACACAATGCAGAGTACAAGGGTCACTAGACAATGCAGAGTACAAGGGTCACTAGACATAATGCAGAGTACAAGGGTCACTAGACATAATGCAGAGTACAAGGGTCACTAGACAATGCAGAGTACAAGGGTCACTAGACAATGCAGAGTACAAGGGTCACTAGACATAATGCAGAGTACGAGGGTCACTAGACATAATGCAGAGTACGAGGGTCACTAGACATAATGCAGAGTACAAGGGTCACTAGACACAATGCAGAGTACAAGGGTCACTAGACATAATGCAGAGTACGAGGGTCACTAGACATAATGCAGAGTACAAGGGTCACTAGACATAATGCAGAGTACGAGGGTCACTAGACACAATGCAGAGTACAATAGTCACTAGACATAATTCAGAGTACAAGGGTCACTAGACATAATGCAGAGTACAAGGGTCACTAGACACAATGCAGAGTACAAGACAATGCAGAGTACAAGGGTCACTAGACACAATGCAGAGTACAAGACACAATGCAGAGTACAAGGGTCACTAGACACAATGCAGAGTACAAGACAATGCAGAGTACAAGAGTCACTAGACACAATGCAGAGTACAAGGGTCACTAGACACAATGCAGAGTACAAGACACAATGCAGAGTACAAGGGTCACTAGACATAATGCAGAGTACAAGGGTCACTAGACATAATGCAGAGTACAAGGATCACAGTGTGAACTCATCTGAGCTTTCTGTCTAGAGGGAGAGCTTTGAAAACGTATGAATCATGGCTTAACATGTGTTAATACATGTCAGACTTGTGTGATTAACGAGGCGCGGGCCACATACTGCATCTCCTCCACTGTGTCATGAGAGTGGGAAACGCCAGAGCAAGGGGAATGAGAGTGGGAAACGCAGCAGAAGATAACCCAACCACCCTAACTCCTCTCTGTTTTCTCTTCTCTGCAGCTGATGTAAAGCAGGCCGAGGTCAAAGGTCAAAGACTCCCATTCTCCAGCTACATTTGAACCAAGAGTCGTTAAAGAGGTACATATGGTACGATGCTTTCTGTTGCTATTCCGTCACATTGTTCTTTCACCAACAAGTCCTCCAACAGGTCTTTTATTCCTACCCTCTAATACGACCAACTGTTGTGTTTAATAAATTAGCGCGGTGCCCACTAGAGGGTGAACATTTTAAGGGACTTCTGCGTGATAGGGAAGGAATAGAGCATGCAATGCTGCAATGCGGTGAGTGCACCCAAAGATTGCGAGGCATTCCTAGGCTACTTAGTATGTGGAAGGCAGCGATTCTTCTGTACTATACCCTAAATCAATAAATGTGTGTGTTGAGTGCGAGAAGATCTCCGTTAGGAATGACGTAATGAAATGGCCTAGGCCTGCAGGTAATGCATGTTACCTATAGGCCTGCAGGTAATGCATGTTACCTAGGCCTGCAGGTAATGTATGTTACCAAGGCCTGCAGGTAATGCATGTTACCTAGGCCTGCAGGTAATGTATGTTACCTATAGGCCTGCAGGTAATGCATGTTACCTATAGGCCTGCAGGTAATGCATGTTACCTATAGGCCTGCAGGTAATGCATGTTACCTATAGGCCTGCAGGTAGTGCATGTTACCTATAGGCCTGCAGGTAGTGCATGTTAGCTATAGGCCTGCAGGTAGTGCATGTTACCTATAGGCCTGCAGGTAGTGCATGTTACCTATAGGCCTGCAGGTAGTGCATGTTACCTATAGGCCTGCAGGTAGTGCATGTTAGCTATAGGCCTGCAGGTAGTGCATGTTACCTATAGGCCTGCAGGTAGTGCATGTTACCTATAGGCCTGCAGGTAGTGCATGTTACCTATAGGCCTGCAGGTAGTGCATGTTACCTATAGGCCTGCAGGTAGTGCATGTTACCTATAGGCCTGCAGGTAGTGCATGTTACCTATAGGCCTGCAGGTAGTGCATGTATAGTGTAGCCTAAATTTCCGAGGCAACCTCAGTGATTTGACTGGCATTCACATGCTACAGGGGAGCAACATGGTCTGACACACACACACACACACACACACACACACACACACACACACACACACACACACACACACACACACACACACACACACACACACACACACACACACACACACACACACACACACAGACAGACAGACAGACAGACAGAGTAACAGAGTAACAGGGTTGGATAACTTTAGTCAACATAGGGAACCAAACATGAACCAAGCTCGGGATGGGAGCGACAATTGATTCTCGTGTCACCCGCTATTGCCCACTGTAATGGTGAAATAAGTTATTGTTATTACATTTTTAATCAATCGGGTAGGTGTGAAAGCAACCTAAAGTGTCTATGCTCTACGCACTACCTCACCCTTTTACCGCCGATCACGTGTAGGCGGCTTAAGAGCTCGTGCTTTCGTCCATCTGTTGTTAGTTAAAGGGAAGAACTTTGGGATTTCAGTGAACTTTGGTAGACCGTTGGAGACATTTCTTTATCTGTGTTCGCCAATAAGTCCTGAACCCTGAGGCGTGGAGGCACAATTATTGATTTCTTGAATTCCTTATCAGACTGAATTATCATTTAGTTTCATATCAGCTGATGTTTTGGTGAAAGTGTTGGTCTGTTTTGCACTAATCAATCAGTAGCAATTGAAGTATCCTCCCACTGACGTTGTTTTCTGTCAACAAAGAAACTGCAGTTGTTCAGGAGCAGTTAACTTCACGGTGATTAAAGAAATATTCAGATAGAGGGTCCTACAAAGTCCGACACAAGTGTCTTTGCTAGTTTAAGACCAACCCAGTTGTCAGTTTCCCGTCCAGCTCCCACGTTGTTTAAATAACAAATGCACCTGTTGGTTTTACAGGGAGGTGTGTTCAGGTGCATTCTGGGCGTGCTGGTCTTACAGGGAGGTGTGTTCAGGTGCATTCTGGGCGTATGGCTATCTTGAGGCAGCAGGAAGTGATGGCACCATTGACCAACAAAAACCTGGTCTAAAGTCAATAACGCAGCATTTCATTGTTATTTTAACAGCACATTAGTAAAATGCTCCGAGGCTCGTGCACAGCACGTGCACACTATGCTTGTTACACACACAGGGACGCACAGCAGCACACACACATGCAGTATGCAACTCAGTTGTATACAATATATGCGGTAGGGGGTCTCTCTTTCAGCTTAGGGGTCCCTGGCTGTTGAAGACCCCTGACCTAGTCCATATTGCGATTTTGATCAAATTGTGATTATTGTGCAGCCCTAGCTCTGGGGTCTTGTTGATAAATGAGCTTCAAGTTTTAAGAATTGTGTGCATAGTTCCATTTTCTGTGTGTATACAACTAAGATGGTGGTGGTGGAACAGTGGATATGACACATGCCTTTGATGTGGGAGATCAGGGTTCGATTCCCACTGCGATACATCAACCATTGTGTCCCTGAGCAAGACACTTAACCCCTAGTTGCTCCAGAGGAGTGCGACCTCTGACATACATAGCAATTGTAAGTCGCTCTGGGTAAAAGGAAATGTCACGGCAGACACCCAGTTTGCAGGACATTTGTGTTAGACTTCACATGCCACATTACTTCTTTCTGTAAACTGTACAAACATAACTTTGTTCTGGTTTACTTCAAGTTTAACCCGCTCGCTGCAGACAGACAGAGTAATGAAAGTCAACCCCACAGAGGTCAGACTGATCAAATTTAGTCCAATTATAACTAACTTATTTACGCTGTTAGATGTCTTTTGATGTTCAGCAGCTCCATCCACTTCAATAGAAACACATTTATTTATGCAGTATGAGCAGTATGGCTGTTGCAGTCTGGGAAGTATCATCTTCTCACTGTGTGTACTACTGTGTGTACTACTGCGTGGACTAAACCAGCTGGTGACACATGCAGCACACACACACACGCGTGTGGTCATGCCCACATAGTTATGCACGCACACGAGCGTTAGGGCACGTTCACACCACAACAAGCGACCCAGTGTCCTGTTGTTGTTTGTAACCCTCCGACGTAGAACAGTAGACCTGTTTCACGATTATTACTTTTTTGTCAGATCATTTGAAGATCTCGACATTTCTGACGGCACTTGAAGGCATCTTCATTTCACAAAGAAAGAGAGAAAGAGCTCGATGGTGTTTAAGCCCCGAGCGTCTTCTTCCAGGCAGTGCTGCGACTGTTGACTTCAAGGCACCTAACCATAACCACAACCATAACCATAACCACAACCATAACCATAACCATAACCACAACCATAACCACAACCATAACCATAACCACAACCATAACCATAACCATAACCACAACCACAACCATAACCACAACCATAACCATAACCATAATCTTAACCATAACCACAACCATAACCATAACATAACCATAACATTAACCTTAACCATAACCACAACCATAACCATAACCATAACCTTAACCATAACCACAACCTTAACCATAACCACAACCATAACCATAACCATAACCTTAACCATAACCACAACCATAACCTTAACCATAACCATAATCTTAACCATAACCATAACCACAACCATAACCATAATAATAATAACCATTGCCTAATCCTAGTGCCTTCCAGGCAGCGCTGTGTGTGTGTATATATATATATATATATATACATATATATATATATATATACATATATATATATATATATATACATATATATATATATATACATATATATATATATATTAGTTTGTGGTGGAACATCTGACTTGCATCACAATATGATATTATCGCTATTTTAAACATATTGCAATATTCTGTGATATATTGCAATTTATCACCTTTTTCCAACTGACTCTGTCCCCAGAAGAGACTTCGTCAACATGAATGTCTCTGTTTGTTCGTCAAGCAGACAAACTCATATAATAATAATAGATCCATACGTCTGGCTATCGATACAGTATTGCCACGGAAAATATCGCCATACTATGCTGTATTGATCTTTTTCCTCCCCCACATCTAAAATATATATTTATATAAATATACTATATACTATATATACTGTATATTTAGCGTAATGAAAAGAATGTACAAGTGTAGATTAATATGTACAACCTGCATACATATACATATATATAACAAAATAAAATATGTATAATATTAAATGTACTTTCCCCCACTGCTGCTGAAGCTTTTGACTGTGGCCGTTTAGACTTCTCCTTATTAAAGGAGAAAATAAATGACAGTGTTATTATGAGTTTAAAGAGGAACGATGCAGTTTATCTTTATCTTAATGTACCTTAAGTGAACAGAGTCAGAGACGATGACGTCTTCCTCTTCCTCACGTCAACGTTAATAACAGCTGTGAACCGACAGGCTGGAACAGCAGCGCCCACTAAAACATGACATGTTTTCAATAGTGAGTCATGTTGTATTTTTGGTATGTGTTGAATAATTAAATGAATTTTAAGATACAACTTGTCCGCATGTGCACAGTCAGCACACGCGCCATTACATCATTTTCACCTCAGTTCCACTTGGAGCAGAACGTCTTGTTCACTTTGTCACTGAACGTTTGCATGACTCAACTTCTGGCATTTTATAACAAATGAGCCAACAGATTTGTGTTTTACACAAACTACCAAGAATTTGTGATCAGATTACATTTGATTCACACAAAACATAATATAACCTCTAAATAAAATGTGGATCTTCACCTCTGTGTGTCATATTTGCTGTTGGTGTACTACATGTTGTAGGTTACAGCCTTTGTGGTATTTCACAAAACTGCTTCAGATGTGACAAAAGAAGTAATTTAGTATATATATATATATATATATATATATACTATGAGGCTCATGCTTTTCTCAGTGAAAATTACCTTAAATCACGATCTAATAATCAGTAGTCTCGCATTGTAGACCTTCCTCCACAGCGCTGCGGAGGAGGGTCTGGCTAGTCCACACAGCATTCTGGGATGGGAGAACAACGTGCTCTGGTTTATTGGCATTTCTTTAAACCAATCACAATCATCTTGGGCGGTGCTAAGCTCCGGACGGAGCCGCGGTGCCTCTGCTAAATAGTCTCAGGAAGGAACTTGTTATGGTGGAACATGTGTACGTTCAGAAGTAGTTTTAGTCGTGCAACAGAAAACTCCGATTGGACAGATAGTCTAGCTAGCTGTCTGGATTTACCCTGCAGAGATCTGAGGAGCAGCTAACCAGAGTCCTCACAAATCAGCCGGAGGTTAGAACCCCAACACAGAGACAGAGGAAGGAGACGGACATCCGGCTGAAAAGGAACGTTGTGGATATAAATGGACTGTATTTATATTGCGCTTTTCTAGTCTTAACGACTACTCAAAGAGCTTTTACATAGTACAGCAACCATCCACCATTCACACACTGCCGTACAAGCTGCCACCTGCTCATCAGATAAACTCTCACACACATTTACCCTCCGATGGTGCAGCGTGGGGGGCAACTCAGGGTTCAGTGTCTTGCCCAAGGACACTTCGACAGATGATCGGCGCTGCTTCTGCACCATCTTGGAAAAGGTTGCCGTTTGCAGTGCAAAAAAATGTTTTTTGTGAGTCAGACTGCAGCTGGTGTGTGAATTTTGAACAGTTTTTCCTTCTATAACAGCTGTTTAAAATATAGTCATGTAATTATATTTGTAGTAATTTAAATATGAAGGATAAAATCACGATTACTTGTGATTGTGGCAGCTGTTTGTTTTTTGCATTGATGACTCCTGTTGGTGTAATCCGGACGTCTGTTTCAGCCTTCGTCATTATTGTGATTGATTGATTGATTATGTTTTGTGATTGCAGTAAATGGGTCTGTAATCATATTTTCTCTCTGACATCACAACAGTGCTTGTTGTTTCTTTTGGTGACAGCTCTTCATGTATTCTTGTTTTCTTTTCCTGCAACGCTGTCTTTCTTTGTTCGCTTCACAATCACACATCTGTCTGCGTAATTGTGCCGACGTGAGTGATTTGCAAAGATGTGCTAATGCTGAGTGCGTGTGCAGACAAATTCCCAACACACCACACGTGCTCTTATTTTATTAACCCTGACCTCACCCAAAGAGGCAGCA